>BQNB010004197.1:14248-109311 GCA_026074375.1 Tanacetum coccineum | reverse complement strand
GATTTCTATTAAGCTTCAATGCTTCTATATTTTTTACATCTAAAACTCTATGCCGTAGGGTTTCTTTTATACACCAAGGAAACCCTAAAAGGCTTTACAAAACGTGTGAAAGGATAATGCATATCCTTTCCAAAGATATCTCCTAAGATATCTATAAGATAACTATTATAACTATTATGTTACATAAACAGACTTAACTAGACAAGGCCAGTACTAACTATAGTACTGCCAGACTTAACTTAGTACTGGCAGACTTAACTATGTCTACCAGACTTAACTCTATAACTACCAGACTTAAGTCTGTTTACAATAATTCCTAACAGATTCTGCTGGTTTTTTTGTTAATGACTGATTGTTAGGGATGTTTTAATCTGTTTAATATCTGGTATCAATCATTTGTTGTCTAAATCTCATTGTTTAAGCTTAAAATTTTCATATAAGTAAGTTAAAAGAGTGTTAGGATGTGTTGATATAAAAGGTCAAAAAGGGTCAAACTGAGTAAAGTCTTTGGGTCTCTTTTTGTTAACTTTAAATCACCATTTAAGTCAGTTTGTTTAAGCCTTGTAGTTAAAAATCTTAAAAATCTAAGTTTTCATAGTTAATGTTTGCATCTGTGAAGGATTTGCTTATTTGTTCATCTTATATGTTTAGCTCTTTGATCATTGATTGTTTATGCTAGTTTTGTGTGTGTTTGAGTCTTAAATCAAGTTAGAAGCCAAGACCTTAGGCCTGTATTTGTTGATTTATGTTTTGCCATTCCTTTCAAAAATTTTGCAAAGTGTGAAAAATAAAAGAAACAACTTTTTGATTTGCTTATTTTTGTTTATCCTGTAATTCAGACTGGTTTTTGATTACTGATATGTGTTCTTTGAAGTCCAAAATTAATCTGTTTGTAGGTCTGAAATCCATAAGGATCTGTTAGAGTGCTTATTTTTTTCTTGTCTTTTAAGCACCAAAAAAGTAACAGAATAGTCAGTAGCATTAAACAACAACAATACAACCATTTCCATGACTTTTTCACAAGAAAAAAAAAACACACTGGTCATGAACAGTAATGGAACAGTGACATGAACAGTGAATGAATAATATTACAATACAAGACATAGTTTGACTTTCTAAGACCGATAACATTCTTGTTTGACTTAATATAATTAAGGCTAACAATTGTTAACCATAAGATTCACATAACAAGGGACGCTCCGGAGGTCAGGGAGGATAGAAATAATAAGTTACCATTTTATTAGAGAGAGAAAGGAAAGAGTATGTGTGTTTTCTAGAGAGAGAAACACCACACACTTATGAGACAAAATGTTTTTTCCTCACCCCTCCATGGAAGTATGGAGGGGATATATATAGCCCGGGACACGATCTACTTACTACACTTGACATTTCTAATCCCTGCGTGTCCGGCTAATGTAAACTAATGTAAATCTGTATTAGCTGACATATTTTAAGGCTAACAATTATTATGTTAGTTAAGTTCTAGGTGGTTGACTCGTAAAATTTAAGAAAGGCTGAAAAACGAGACCCGACAAGTCCGTTAATGTCCATAAGAGATTTTGGAGAGTATGTGGTGTAAATATATCATGTAAATACTCTAAGTTATTGGAAAAGTATTTTTAAGGTGAATAAAAATGTTAATTAACTTTGGGGAAAATTTTACGATTAAGTTTTATGAGTTTTAAGTGATCCCGACAAGAGACCGAGTCCCCTAGGATGCTATGAATGTCTAAAGGAAACCAAGGAGACCACAAGGCACTTATTTAGCAAGTGTGTCTCCCCTTGGTACATATCTTGTCTCATTTGGATTCAAAAACACACATTTCACCAAAAAACACACAAAAACTTTTGTTTTCTCTCTTTTCTTTCCTTGGCTAAACAGCTACACAAAAAACACACACTCATTTTTGAAGTTTTAACCAAGAACATAAAGGTCTAAGTCATCCGGGTTGATACTAATAGGCGTGGGTTCATAAAAACAATGTTTGGGTTGTTCGATTCGTATCGAAATCCACATTTTTGAAGATTTTCTTGTAAGTTTCCAAATTTAAATTTTGTTTGTCCTTTTGGGATTATATTGATGCATAGATGTTAGTTGTACAAGTTGATCGTCGTAAAAATTGATTTTTAGAAACGAAATAGATAAAAGGGTGCGTTTGGTTGCGTCGAACATAAAAAGAAACAAAGAGGTTTTTGTAGTTTTGATGTTGTGGTCATGATGGTTGAATAACATATATTGCTAGATAGCTTATTTTGGATATCAGCTTGTATAGATTATTTAGGCTTATTTTTAAGCACTTTATGGCTTATTTTGACGTCTTATGTTAAAATCACAAGGGAAGTGATTTTGATTATTTTAGTAGTATGGCGTATGTTCGTGGACTATTTATGTGGCTTATGATGATAACCAAATACGATACTTAGCTTATTAGCTTATTTTCAAGCTTAATATAAGTATTTTGGAGCTTATGGGCTCACGACCCAATAAGCCCGTTTAAGCCATGGCTTATGGGAGGGCTTATTGTGGTCCAGATTATTTTCTACTTATTAGTATGAGCTTATGTATATAAATGAACATTGGTTTTGGGCTTGGATCGTATTTTGGACGTATAAATACCTTAATGGACCCTTGTTGGGCCTTAAAGCCCAATAAGCGATATTTAGTCATTTTAAGAGTTTTTGACGGATTTTTGAAAGTGAAATGTATTTACGATGTGATATTGAACGTTATTTTGGGAAAAACGTTTTAGAAACGTTAAAGATTGAGATTTTGGAATTTTGTCGAAAAAGTGTCGAAAGTTTGAAAAATGTTTGAAATAAAGGTTAAAAACCTTAGAAAACGTTATATAAATGTACGGGTCATGTCAAAATTTCGTAAAAAGTTTATACTTAGAAAATTTTACTTAAGAACATGATTTTTTGTTTTAAATAATAAAATATTATTTTATTATTTTATTTATTTTAATAAATTCACTAAAAGACAAAAAATATAATTTTTCTCGAAACTTCTCTAATATGCTTTTTATGCTTAAGCGTTTCATTTTCAACCATATTATGATTATTTTATAGTAACTAAGGGTACCGAATGGACTTATCGAGATATATTTATAATTATTTATTATCAATATTTACTTATATTACTTAGCTATTTTCATTAAATAGTATAAGTATGTGTCGTTGAGATATAAGATTGATAAGATATTTTGGGATGAGACGTCAACCGTCACACCACTAAATTGTTAAGGGTAATTGTACAACACATCTAACCTCTATGCATTAAATGTGAACATTATTTTGGAAATAAATGATTTAATGAGATATTAACTGGACTAGGTCGTGTGCGTACGTCGTTGCATTTGCTTGTGTGATTGAGATTTGGTTGCTTAAGACTTGCTTGAGGTGAGTTCTTGTAGCCCCATTTTTCTACGGTTTTTCCGTTGGGGGAAAATTATACTCAAATGTGTTTTGAACTGTTTTGAAATTTGACTGTGCGAAACGTGGATTTATTTTTGGGACAATTATGTGCTTATGATTGCTATGTGAATATATGTGATGTGATTTTACTTGCGTGTACTGTGTTTGGCACGACAAGGGTTTTGGTTTTACTTGCATGTACTGCATGTCATGGCAAGGGTTTTGGTTTTGGGTCCTGTCCTAATATAGTGATCCTGCTGGTAGGCCCTTTAGGTGGGTAAGTGACATATTTGCTACCGGACTAGCGATGATGCTAGGATGGTTCGACTAGAGGGTAAGCTAGGTCGAGTTTACATGATTAGCGAGGATGCTAAGTCATGGGTGTTTCTCATATATTCACTATCATATTGCACTATTGTCCACTGTTTTGAGATATTGGCATAACTTTTGGGTTTAAGGTCAAACCTACGAGCTCACCAACATTATTGTTGACGTTTTTGAGTTTCATTTTCAGGTGAAGTGAAAGATGAATAGGTTGTTGATATGTGTTGCAGGCTTAGGAGTATCCCGTGTGGATTTTTCATGTGAAGCCTTGCTTGTTTATTTGTTTGGTTCTTAGTATTTGGAAGTTTTGGTTTAAGTTTGGATTTGGACCCTTGTGTGGGCAATTGGAATTTGTAAGAGATTTTGAATTTAGTTATGATTTAGGACATCACTCGAGGTTGTTGGAGGTGGATGGTCTTCGTAACACTTAAAGTTTATGCATTGTAGTTTTCTCTATATTGTATCTTGTGTTATGATTGATCATTATGTTGCATTCCCGAGTTTTCGCCATTGTCGGGGTGTGACAGATTGGTAATCAGAGCCAAGGTTATAGATAACTAGGTGGGTTGGCCTAGATTATAACCTAAGATCTATCATTTAGTTATGTATATGATCTATGTTCTCGGTGTTTTTCTTTTGGTTGCTTTCGCGTGTTTGCGATTTGATGCTTTAGTTATGTCAGTCATTGAAATTTGTGACCTTAATACTAAGTACGACTAGGAAAGGATGCGGATATAAATACGGTAGCCAATGTAGTTATAAAAGTATCATAACTTACTCGTACTTGGTAATACTATTCACACAAATTGATGTTGACACCATAAGGGGGTATTATGTGTATAATTATATATATATAGTAATATATTATATATATATATATGTTAGTCTTCCTACCTACCTAACGTTGCCTATGTTCTCCCTCAGGTAGATAATGCAGCCAAGGATGAGGACCCGAAGTGCTGGCTGGCCTTGTTAGCCTCAAAATATTGAGCCGAATAGGAAGTTCGTTCATTACGTGTACGAGTCTCGGTCATTTAATTAGTTAACGTGTTTTTGTTTCAGCAATCATGCTCTTAATTAACTGATAAAGATTTGAATAGTGGACTACAAGTATATGAAACACTATCAAACAATATGTGGGTAAAGTCCCGTTGAGCTAGGGTTTTAACAGGATCACCACTGCTTTGATTCCCTAAGACAGATTATAATTAAACTAAAGGATGCTTTATGCGGATGCGTTAATTATGACATGATTAATCGTGTCTAGGTCTTAGGATGATGTCCCGCATAAATTCTTAAGAATGATATGCCACTTCGAGATAAGTAAATCATTGCACTAAAACAAACAAACGGACATTGAACTGGATTTAATATGGCTAATACAATTTTCTATCATTTGGCTTGTACCGCTTTTCTATCTTCTGATTTTCTTCTTTTGTGTTTATTATGTATTGAATTGATATTTGTTTCCACCAAACCTATGCCAGTCTCTTAGGCTGAAAAACCCCTATATCATTAGAGAACGTATATAGGATACGTTTAACTAGTAAATAGACTAATTAAAATACTGATAGAATATAGGATTAATGTTCCACTCTTAGTGTTCGACACCCTACTTACTGCAAACTCCATCTTGATCGGGTACACTGCTTGTTAAAGTGTTGTTTTTGGTTTGTTGGCTAAATATAAATTTAAAACTTGATAATCAACTAATTCACCCTACACGACAGGACATCAAGTTTTTGGCGCCGTTGTCGGGGAGTGAAGCTATTTAATCCTTATTTATTAGTGTTTTAGTTTAGTTTAAATTGCATAATTGTGTGTTTGTTTGTGTGTTTAATTTCCTGCATTGTATATTTTGCATATTGTGTGTTTGTGTGCATTGTTATAGTCTATTGTAACTTTCTGAGTCGAATACTCAATACGGCGTATTCATCTTCTTGAATACGATGTATAAATTTTTTCAAACCAATACAGCGTATTCGACTCTCATCAATATAGCGTATTCAATTTACTGAATACGGCGTATTAAGCTATTTCACAGTTTTCTTTCCTAGCAAATTTATTACAAGTAAATATAGACGAGACCCCAACATTACTATCGAAGAATACATCAGGCTTGAGGAAGAAAAAGCTCGTAGGAATGTTAAGGTGTATAACTGGGAGACTGCTACGTATGGTAAGATCTGGTATGATGATGATGTTCATGACCTCAGATCTGTTGAAATTGAATTCCCAGCTATAGTCTTTGATGACGCGTTTACATCTAAAGTATCGCCTCAAGAGCGACGGTACGTCTTTAACGACAATAAAATTGACTTTAGAATATCGTTTGACGAATCTGATGATGAAGATTACACGCTAATTCATGACGAAAATTTATTTTCTTTCAGAAATGATAATGATAAAGTCAATATGCCTTCATTTCCGTCACCCGAGCCTGAGGTCAGTTATTCTAATAATTTAGACTTCTTTAAAGATTTTGAGAATGAATTTCTGGCCATAGTTTACAATGATGCTCTAACGTCTAAATCTATTTTTTTTAATTGAACCTATTGTATGTCCTCAACATATCGATGAATTTGATTTAAAAAATGAAACATCATTGTTTGAATGTGCTAAAGAGGAACAAAACGTTTTATACTTTAA
This sequence comes from Tanacetum coccineum, assembly GCA_026074375.1. Taxonomy (NCBI): domain Eukaryota; kingdom Viridiplantae; phylum Streptophyta; class Magnoliopsida; order Asterales; family Asteraceae; genus Tanacetum; species Tanacetum coccineum. Next base: position 102,924 of record BQNB010004197.1, on the reverse strand, counting down.
TGATCTATTTCCTTATAACGTAATTTATCCGATCGATTCGAAATCGGTGAAGGAAAGGATATGATTAAATAATATTCAGACAGCCTTCGGGGGATATGTCTGTCATACCATTACCTAATGTAATAAATGTCGATGCACAAGGGTCAAATAAGCTTTTGGAAACAAGTCATGATAAATCTAATAAATTTTTCAAAACTAAAATTTTTATCAAGGAATTAAATGCTAATATCAAAATTGTTAATATCCATCATGGGATGCGAATAAATCTTATCAAGAATTTATATGTGTCATTTGGCATCCCGTTCGACCCTCAATTATTTTATAAGGATGTGATTAAATTGGGCCAAGTCAAACTTAAAGACTTTTCTGTAAACAAAGTGCTATGTCGGGAGACAACCGGATAATCTTTCTGTTAGAGCAGCTTCTAGACTGGTCTATACGCGTATCCAAACCCCCTGGTGACGGTGTATTGCTCCTTCTGGACGTTATCTATTTTTTAAACTTAATATTTAAATTTCTAGTAGAAAAAATTTTACAGGAACCATTACGGCGTAACCCTAGGGTTTCGGATTTGGCGTATTGATCCCTGTACATAGTGATTTTTTCTGTGTGTTAATTGTTATTCTTGTACAATTGAGCAAGATAGAATTGCACTTGTCTCTCTAGTCTTTTATGTAGGACTTTTGCTGAAAAACTATGGTTTATTGTATATTCTAAAATGGAAATGTAATTTGAATCATCCTGGATATCTGAAGCTTTTCAACCACACTTTTTGCTCAGAACTCTTCTTGGAGATTATCACTGAGAGCAATACATCAGGGATTTTTCTGTTCTAATTCTATTTCCCTTATTATTTAATAGTTTTATCTATACAACGAGGACGTTATATAATTTAAGTAGGGGGTTGGAGAATTAGAACGTACTTGTCTTCTTTTACAAAATAAAATGCAAAGTGCTTAAAAATAAGCCAAATTTAAATTTTTTTAGCATGGCTTTTGTAAATATCATAGTTACATTATAGCGCACTATAAACTGGTATCATAATTGTGAGGATTAAGCCTATTCCGTTTAACCAAACATCTCACGAAATATGAAGATGAAAAGACTCAAATCACTCAACTAATCTATGTGGTAACATGTAACTAATTTGCTCAATTGCTTGGTCGTGGCAGGTATTCTATCATAGGCTTGGTATGGATCTTCTAACTTTCACCAAAAGTAATAAACCAACAAGGCAGTTGAATCACACATACATGGCCATAATGACGGAATAGACATGCATGACTCGATCACATCCTCATTCGTGTAGAACCTAAGGTTAATGATTAAGAAAGAGAAATAAATTGTTGTTAAATAAAATTCACAAAACAAATAGACTAAGTCCAAACAGATAAGGTACAAGTTGATAGATACTTTTTCCCAACCGTTACCATGATAAAGACACAACTATATACACAAAAATCTTGATCATAGATAAAAAAAACAACAACCTAAGTTAGCGTTTCTGTAACGGTCAACTCCCAATCATCCCATACTTTACATACTTTTACAAAGACAAGTGGCGATATCTACCACTTTATACAAAACTTTACATCGTTGATTTATAACCACATATCAACGAATAATCGATTCTTCATATAATTCCATCGGTTTAAGCTTTAATGAACCGACTATCTTTAAACTTTCCTCCTTTTTTTGTTGCGATTTTTCTAATTTTTTAGATTGTTTTTAACATACTATACTACGAATCTAGGTGTAATTTGACCATCTTTACGATCAAAATAACTCCGGAAAATTTCTTCTATGATTCTTCGTTCTTCGGACGTACCAATAATTGTGATGGTAGTAAAAAATACAAGAGTTTTGACTACTTTTTACATTCCATTGCAATGTGCAAATTTTTCAACCATACTAGAGATAGAAAATAACACAAGACACGGGAAATACATACTTTACACTTTTAAGCAACTAGCAACTGATAAATGGACTTAATCTAACAAGATAGGCTAAGGTGTAAAGGTGTAACGAAACAAATAGTTGGTGTTATCGTAAAGGATTGGCTCCATAAGTTTTTTTGTAGGTATCTTACTCTTAAAATGAGAGTAAACAAAGGGTTTATACGGGGGTTAACTAACCAGTGTAGTTAGTTAATAAAACAACATATAAAGGCTTTTTGGGTGTAATCCTTGAAATTTACCAATTTAAACAAGTTACTCCATCTAAATCCATAGTACTCATTATTATGGTCTCGAATAGATATACAAAGCCAAGTTCTAAAGTCTACAACATCACCGGCACACACATATTTTTGTGGAATTTGGGTAAACATTTGAGAACGGATAAGGCTAAATCCTCACAATATCTAATAAGGGTTATGTGTGCAGGTTATGTAACTAGAAATTTCACAGAAGTATGCTTGATTTTTTTTAAATTTGAGTATAATTTAAGAATTTTAATGTGAAAAATAGGACAAGTAACGTTCTAACTCCCATCCCCCCATTTAAATTATACAACATCTTCGTTGTATAGATAAAACATTAAAAACGGGAAATTAAAAGAATTAGAATGAGAAACTCCCCTGATATTTTGCTCGGTAGATTCTCCAAGTTGAGTTTATGAGCAAGAATTCTAGATTATTGATAATTCACCAATTTCGTCGATTTCTTTTCCAGCGAGGTTGATGACATCAAATAACATTACATTTATACTATCATTTATCCCGAATAAGTTACCTACTTTTATATAATTATTGCAAGAATTTGTACTTAATTGCTTAAAAGTGTTATTTGCAGTAATTAAGGAGTGATTTGTGAAGACATGCTAAAAGGCGCATATTTTGGAGCTAAAATGAAGATATTTGAAGATTGACTATTTCTTACCAATACGCCGTATCCACAAAAAGAGATACGGCGTATCAGCGCCAACTTTTCACAAGAAACGCGTATAAACAATTCCCAATACAGCGTATCACTCATCTCCAATACGTCGTATCCAACTGGATAACTATGCAGAGACTTGGTGAATAATATATTTTGGGAAGATATTGCAGATTGATTATAAACTTTGCGCGCACTCCAAGGGAAACACCCCAATATGCCGTATTGGCCTACCACAATACGGTGTATCCATACTTTTTTAGACACTATAAATAGAAGACTCAAAAATGAGTTTTTAGTGTTCAAAATCATATTCTTCATACCATACACATAAAAGACGATTTTCTGAAGAAAAGAAGAGCAACCAAAGGTTAAGCATCGATCACGATTCCATAGAAGACACCGTGTAATTTCTATACTCTTGTAATCATTTAATTTTTGGTATCGTTCGGTAAAACGTTTAGTTTACCTTGGTTATTTGATCACGCTTGTATAATTACAATGGTTATGGGCTAATACCCTAGGGTATTAGCCATCTTAATGAAGATTTAATGTTTGGTTTGTTTTAAAATCGATTTCTTAATTTATCATTGAAAGTTTAATTATGTTTATCACATGATACTTGTCTACGTGTTTGAATATGCGACCTATCATTCAACTGGGTCTAGTTACGCCTAACAAGTAAACTAGATACTGGGATAGCTCTCCATATCGTGTTTTATATTACTGGACCAATAGGATCACAAATAATGTTCTATCTTTGTCTTTAAATTATGAGCTTAGTTGGACCGGCAGGTGACCCATAATGTTTCAACAAGTATGTTCTTAATTAATTGATAAAGACTTGAACAGTGAACTACCAGTATATAAAATACCGTCAAACAGTAAGTGGGTAAAGTCCCGATGGGCTAGGGTTTAACAAGATCACCATTGCTTTAATCCCTAGATAGATTATAATTAAACTAAAAGGATGCTTTATGCGGATACGTTAATTGTGACAGGATTCAACGTGTCTAGGTCTTAGGATGATGTCCCGCCTAAGTCTTAAGAATGATATGCCGCTTCGAGATAAGAAATCATTGCACTAAATAAACAAACCAGCGTTTAATCGGATTTAATATGGCTAATACAGTTTTCTATCATTTGGCTTGTACCGCTTTTCTATCTCCTGATTTTCTTCTTTTGTGTTTATTGTGCATTGAATTGATATTTGTTTCCACCAAACCTGTGCCAGTCTCTCAGGCTGAAAAAACCCCCCATATCATTAGACAACGTATATAGCATAGGTTTAACCAGTAAATAGACTTATTAAAATACTAATAGAATATAGGATTAATGTTCCACTCTTAGTGTTCGACACCCTACTTACCGCGAACTCAATCTTGACCGGGTACACTGCTGGTTAAAGTGTTGTTTTAGGTTTGTCGGCTAAATATAAACTTAAAACTTGATAATCAAATAACTGACCCTACACGATAGCACATCAGGTTTTTGGCGCCCTTGCCGGGGAGTGAATTAATTAAACCTTATTCTTATTAGTATTTCTAACCATTAATTTAGTTTAGAGTAATCTAATTATTTAAATTCTGTTTGCATTTATTCTCATTGAGTGTTTTAATTGTTTGTTTAAATTCCTGCATTTAATTGTTTGTAAATAATATTCTTTTCTGACTGGTCACCTGATACGCCATATCCACCAGTTGGATAGAACAACGTATTGAGTTTTACAGTCTAAACGATGTATATGTTCTCCAACAATACGACGTATTTTGTAAACTCTATATGGCGTATTGGCATTCAACAGACCTATACGGCGTATTCACATCAATTGAATACGGCGTATCTGTCATCTGATACAGTAACAGTAGTAATTTTTTGTTCGATTTCCTATTTTATGTGTTCCCTTCTCCAAGGGCACACCCTACTGATTATTTGTGCTTAATTTCAGGAAACCAATTGAAAAAGAAACCACCATGGCAGAACCTAAAGACTACGTCACCGCTACCCGAAAGAACTTTGTCTCTAATGACAACGAAGGAAGAATGGTCGAGAAATGTAGCGTTGAAATACAAGGAACATTCTTGGTGAAAATACGCGATGACGCTTTTAATAGGAATGTTGGGGAAAATGCGTTTAAACACATCAATAAGTTTCTTAAAATTGTTGGGCCAATCAAAATCAATGGGTTGACTCAAGACCGATTCAGACTTAGTGTTTTCCCTATTTCACTCGCAGGAGCTGCAAGTGAATGATTTACAAAGGAGTGGTTGTCATTGCATCACTAGGTCCATGATGACTATCTTCAATACCAGATAACATCTTAGCATTTTTGATAGCATATGTATTGACCCGGTTTCTGCCTAAGTGTATGGAGGGCTTCTTTCTTTACACCCTGCATCCCTTATATATTCTTTTTCATTTCTTTATCCCTTCAACATGCTTACCCAAGACTTCATCCACTAACACATTGTTGGGTTTTGTTTCCAGTGTTAGCTTTGTCCTTAGTCTGCATTATTCCTTATTCTCTATTACTCCTTTTGTATCATACCTAAGGACTTCTATTCTATCTAATGGAATGTCCCTGGGTAGATCCCTTCGGTTTTGGCTGGATCATGGGAACAAATACCTATACTTAACCACCTTATAACTTTGATAAAAGTAAGTACATGGTCGGTCTTTGGGTATTGTTCTCGTCACCTTAAAACCACTTTGGAAAAACGCAATCAAGATACTTGTGATATAAATATCAAAACATTTGTACCTTGATTGTTTTTACTTTTTTAGAAATGCCCCCCCTGCATATGTGCATTGATACCCGAAAATGTTTAGCACATAAGTGAGATAAGCTGCACTTGAGTCAAATATGATCACATATATTACATTTTAGTCCATTTTTCTCCCTTCAAAAATAGCATACCATATGTTGTTTTTGAACACAATTGAATAAAATGGCTATTTAAGATTTGAAAACACATGGAAGAAGATTATAATAGCATGATTTTGTTAGAACATTGTCTTAAGTTCCCCTTCAATTATTGAGGACTTGATATAGTGTTGAGTACACAATTTTGAAAGATTTTGAATTTATTGAAAAATTCTTGGAAAAATTGTACTCGAACACTATATATTTATGTAGTTGCACTACATTTATACAAGATGAGTTAAGAGACGTGATCGATCCTTTTCTAAAACCTAAGAGTAATCGATATTGTCACTCTGTGTGAAGTAGCAATGTGTGGAAAGTCGCATCTTTCTCCTCTTTTAGTAGCTTTAGTAGCTTCCCCCCGAACCCGGAATCCTTTGTTAAGTAGATGTGGAGCGTTCTTCAGAATAGAAACTTTGTCGGGGTTGACTTTGAGACTTGGTTGGCTTTGATTTGGCTTCGTCTTTTCACACATTTCCATTCCGTGCTTAGTTTTGTCAATTTTGCCTTTGTTTTTTGTCCTTTTGTGTGATATCCGTTTCCTGCACAATACTAATGCAAAACAAACATATATTTGGCGGTTTTTGTCTGTTTTTGGTCATTTAAGTCCGTTTTTAATGGAAAAAGGTATGTGTAATTAAGCACATACCAAACTGCGTAATTATTTCCAAACAATCCTAAGCCTTTTAGAACTTATGGTGTTGGCAAAATTTGATCGCATGTAGTTTTAATCCTAAGTCACAATCCTTGAGATTATATTTAAACACCTAAAGTTATTAATTTATAAAAACTTAAGCCCTTGGAGCTAAAATAAATTAGCTCCCCCTCAAATTATTATCTATTAAGTTAAAACTTTTTCTCGTATAATTTCCGTGACTTGATTTGAAAGATTGTTTTTTAAAAGATCATTTATTAGCATTTTTTCTCCCCCTCAAACAATGACCCGTTTTCTATTTAAAGAGTTGTAGTCGTTGTTTGAGTGATAGAAAATATCTATTGAAACCTTTTTTCAAATTCTTGAAAACACTGATTATGTTTCTGATTCTTTCTAAAAATAAGATTTCTTTAATTCAAACAAATAAATGCACTGAAACGTACATTTATTTTAAGCAAGCACGGGTTGTGTAGCAAAGTATACACAAGCCTTTGTATGAATATGAAGTAATTCATACTCGAGAAAAATTAGTGTCCCGTTGTAAGGAAAAGTTATCTTTTTGTCGATATACTTTCCTTTAAAATGAAAAGTGGGTTACAATCTGAAATAATTGTAAGCCATATGACATGTTTTAAAAACACTTTACAACTTCTGCTTGAACTTTATTTACAACTCCGTGTCATTGTTAAATGACATTTTTAAAGTCGTAAATATTATCGATTATAGAAGACATGTCATGAAAACATATTTTTGTAATTTTTGAAATTTTATAATTTTGTATTTTGTTTTTCTAATTTTATATTTTTGTATTTTGTATTTATAAAATTTATAAAATGAAAAATCTTTTTGAGCTTTTAGGTTTAATTATTTACATAGGATACATGAAGAATTACCACTATTATTCTTCCTTTGAGATAGTAGATATCAACCAGACCATTTCCCACCGAATGGAATCAGATTGTCATTTGCGTCAAAGTAGCACCAAATAACATGTTCTTATAGTTGACTTCTTGTCGAAACCGGTCAAGAAGGATCGACAATAGCATTCTCCAATGGGTAATTATTTCTCAACTTAGTTAGATTATCAAACGATTGGTTGAGCTGATGCAAATTTGATGGAATGACCCCTTGTGAAGTTGTTTCTTCAGAACTCGTGTATGGAGAAAGATTATGAAGGAGAGGTGCATTATCAAATTGTACATTTTGATGTCCATGAATTTGTTCTTCAACACCTTGTTGAATGACTTGAGATTGAATTTCTTAATTTGTTGGTGAAGTACTAGCAGATGGTACATCTTTATCAATGGTTGTTGACGAAGGTGAACCAGCTGGATCAACAGCTCTTGGAGCAGCAACAACTAATGGATCTAGAGAAATAGCATGTGGTGAAGGAATGAAGTACTCATCAAACAATGGTTAAAAGAGGATCTCATAGTCTTTCTTGGAGGGTGGAACATAAGGTGTTGGAGAAACTGGGTTTTGCACGAGTCCTGAACTGATGTATCCAGGAGTCAATGGTTGAAGGCTGAGTCCTGAACCGTGTTGTTCAGAAGTCATTGACCATATGACCATTTGAGGACGGGAGCACACTTATATTGAAAAGATCTCATCTGAGTTAAACCATATTGATCTCATTTTAATCACTTTTATCCCCCTCAAAAATTGCATATAGTGTTGCCATTTTTTATGAGCAAGTGAATTAAAATACAAGCTAATGTACGTAGATCCACTTGTTGATTGAATGAGCAGGAGAACTTATTATTGGGTGCAAACCCAATCCCACATCGGTAGAGTAAGTAAACTGAAGACGGGTTTCACACTTATAAATATCCCTCTTATTGTAATTGAAAACTTGGATTTGGGTTTGTGTGTGTATTGTACCCCGTGCAGTTTAGCACGGGGCATGCAGTTTAGCATGATCATGCAGTTTGGCACGAGCCTGAGCAGTTTAGCTCATAGCTTAATAATATCTCTCTGGTTTGATCCCGTGGACTGCCACGACTATCCTAGTCGTGGATACCACGTTATAGCTTGTGTCGATTATATTTCGCATTTACTTTTCGTAAGCCTTGTTTGTATTCTTTGTTTGTTCGAGCGGTGTGTGCAGGAGCTATATACCGTACAGAGGTGTGTGCATGTGTCATATACCCTAACAAAGTGGTATCAGAGCCAGACTACGATAAACAAAGGCAGGAAAAGGTACAAGGTTAGATTGGTAGTTAAGGGTTTCTAACAAAAATGAGGGGTAGACTACAATGAGATCTTCTCTCTAGTTGTGAAGATAACTATAATCAAGTTAGTCTTGAGTATTGTAGCTGCATGAGCCTTCTTATGTGGGAGCCTTGAATGATACATCTACACAGCACAAAAATGAGGGTTTTCAGCTAGCTGGGCAGGAAGAAAACCTAGAGTGCAGATTGAAGGAAATTCTATATGAACTGATTCAAGCACCGAGGCTACGGTACTTGAAATTTGACAGTTTTATGAAAAAGGATAATGTGCGAGTAATGTGCCATGAACCAATGTTGTTACTCTAAGAAGATGGTTCATCCTGCATTAGAAAACTGTTAAAGGTTGATGACATGTTGGTCGCAGGCTCCGACATGACAAAGTTCAACAAGCCTAAGTGGTAGTTTCCCTTAGTGTTCGAGATGAAGGATATATGCTCTGAGAAACATGTGCTTGGTTATGTTCTTACAGTTGGTGTAACAACAGTCGAGTGGGAGTCTAGACTACAAAAAAGTATCACTATGTTAACTATAGAAGCCTAGTTTATGACAGTTAAATAAGTAAGCAGAGAGTTGATATGGTTGAAGAAGTCTCTTAAGAAGTTAGACTGAGCTCAGGCAGAAAGTGTTTAATACTGTGACAGATATACTAAGAGTTTGATTCATCTTGCGAAGAATCTAAAGGTTTGCAGTTGGGCAAAGCTTGTTCGGATATTGATAAGTGAAGGGTCCTTATCTTTGTTGAAGATTCTTGGAACGAAGAGCCTTTGAGAGATGTTCACCAGGTTGGTGATGAAAGAGAAGTTGAAGTTCTGCGCATCGTCAAGTGGCCTCCGAGTGAATTGATAACGGAGGATGGTGTCTTACCAGAGATAGTTTATTCCTAGTTTAATGATGTTAGTTCAAGATACCTTGTATTGAAAGTCTTTGTGACACCTCGAGAATTTCCGTTCAATAAATTAGCCATTTTTGTTTAGTAACTTGAATTTTTGAGGTTTCGTTTAATATTTACGTGTAACCGGGAAGTATTCCCGCTCTTATTTGAGAATCATCTCCAGGAGCTAACCGGGATGCCTAACGTTGTAGTATTTTATTAATAACTGCGTTTTTACATTTTATGGCAATATATAAAATTTCATAATTTTCGGTGATACTGTTATTCGTTTCGTTACTTGCGTAAATCGTGGTTTACTTATAACATGAACTTTTGCATGCAAGACTTGGAAATTAAATAAAACGGGAAGCACTAGCCAAATAAAATGAATAAAATTCACTTTGGTCTCCCCCCCTCATGCGTGCATAGTTCCAAACCAACATCACATGCACCTTTTGTAGACAAGTTTGAATTCAAATCAAATAAAAACAAGTGTTAATCACATGTTTTGTGCCAACTTGAATTTGATTAGAGGATCAAATTGGTCCCCCTCCCCTTCCTTGTCTCTTGTCTACGGCACACACATATACACTTTTAGTGTGTGAAGTAAACTTGTGTTATATAAATTTTGTTGCTTCCATTATTTCATTCATAACACACACACTTGTATTTTTAGCTTTCTTTTTCTCTTTTGCTCTCCATCTTCTCTTAAAACCCACGGCCAAACCACCCTTTATAGGGTTTCTATTTTTTTTATTCATTTCAAGATCCAAATGCCCTAAGTTCATTTTAAGGGTTTCTAAGGTAGATCCAAGTATTAATTGGTTGATTTTCAAGGGTTTCTCAAGATTATAAAATTAGGGTTTTTAATTTTATAAGTGGGGTTTATAGATCTAGTCATTTTGGGAATAGATCTTGTGATTCTCTACTTTTACCTTCATTCTTGTAAGTATTTCTTGGTCATCTCTTGTTTCATCTCGTTTATTATTATGAATATTGTTCAAGTTTAAGAATCCATGTGTTTTTGTTACTTTTCTAAAAAGAAATGACAAAGTATCTTGACAACTTTTATAAAAATGGAAGTATTATGTTTGTTGTTTTATAAGTTATGGTGAGATGAGTTGAAAAGTGTATTGCAACAATAGAAATGAAGGGATTAGGTTAGATTAAGTGTGGTTTTGTTGGTTGATTTGGTAGTGATCGGGATTAGGCTAGAATAAGCATTATTGTGGCGTTTTGATGGATTTTTGGGAGTATTTATGAAAAGACATGTTGTTGATCCGAATTAGTTTTGAGGTTTTGAGGGACCTAAAAATGTCTTCATTAGGCGTAAAAGTAGTTTTTGAAGAGCTTGTTTCGAATAGATAGTTTTTCACATATCGCACTTTAAAATCGGACTTAAAACGGCCAAGTTATAGCCAAATGAAACTTGAAACATTTTTCGGCAAAACCAAATGAATAGTGTGCTGATGTGAATAGTAAAAGGGGTTTTCGGACACTTTCGGACATTTTTGGACTTTCTAAACTCTAGCGAAACATATAGTAACACATATATATAGATTAGCATCATTTGAAGACGTCATTAACATATTTTAGGAAAAACGATAAAGTTACTAAAAATAGTAAGTTTGGTAAAACTTAGCGGATCGGACTTGGAAGTTAAGCGATTATGGTTAGTTAGCGCATTTTGAAAATATGGAAACTTAACAAATATAGGGGACGGTATTAACGTCTTGAAACTAAAAACTTTCCTAAAATAGAAACTTTCTAAAAGTAGTAATTTTTGGATGAACGCCAAGACTTAACGAAAAACTTTGTAATTTTATTTAGTCATACTTTATTAAACAAACTAAAGCATAAACACATATGGATGTATTTTCTCTTGAAAGTGTGTCGTACAAGTTTCGGTTATCTTTCGTTTACCTAAGACAGCGTCAATTATTTAGTCGCGTTATGACCTCGGCTTTAATTCTTCCTCGTGATTACGATTCACCACTTGCTTAAGGTGAGTTTCATAGCCCCATGAAACGTTTAGACCCATTTTCAAATGCTTTAAACTTTGGGAGATAAACATGTTTGCGTTTAAAATTGGACAAAGTTCTTAACATGAGTTTTACATGTTTTTATGTATTGCCTAAGTTTCTTACAAACCACTAATGCCACTACTATCATGAACCGTTAGTCACCTATGGCCAATTGGAATGGTTAAGTAAAGCACGAATGGGGGGCGTAAATAGATCTATTGGGACTAATTAATTATCCCTATCAGCTTTGGTTCCACTTAAACGAAGAACCAAACGTGATTATATGTCCATGTTCGATGTGCGTTGTGGTGGCTTTTTGGTTTGGACACCAGTTTAATGGGCAGGAATCTCATGTGCATGATATGATATGCCATGTTGTTTATTAACATGGCCGTGTCAAGAGCTTCGCTAACAAGTAAATACTTTTTATGTGAATGATGTATCTGTTATGTAATCTCATAACGTTTTGGAAATCTTTGGTCCACTCTTGTATTAACTTAAACTCTATGATTCACCAACATAATGTTGACGTTTTAAAACATGTTTTCTCAGGTGCTTAGCTTGCTTGAATTCTTGATGCTAAATGGAAGTCCTATGGTGCATATGTTAACGTTCGCCGCATTTCAAGACTTATATATTTTTTTTTATTTTTATATAACTCAGTTTGTCATTTATCAAAACTTGTTATGCTTCCACTACATTTAACTTTCATATGACCGGTTGAAAAACTTAAATTAATTTTCTTTATGCAACGAGTACAACTATTTTTCAAACGTCATGATTAGTGTCCATTCTTTTTATTGCTTTTAATGTTTGGATTATTAAGACTCATGCCCTCTAGGGCCACGTATTCCATCAGCCCGACCTAGGGTGACAGATTGGTAATCAGAGCCCAGGTTATAGAGAACCAGGTAGTTATACTAGGTCTGGTCTATAACCAGTATGTGATCCTATGTGCCTCTATCTATGCTTACGTGTTGTCTATCCTTGCTATACATATATATAAGATTTCTATATATACTTGAGACTATTATATATTTCCATATTTACCTTGCCATTCATTTCATCATTTCTTTATGCCTTGCATGGTTTCATATAAAGAAGTTTTATATAAACTTTTTCTTGTGCAGATCATGGCAGCTTCAGCTATTGCTATTTCTTTTGATTCTTACGGGATAGAGTGTGGATCAACCAGCCCACAGTCGGCTATTTTTTTAGGTGATATTCCTACTGTTATTCCTTCTACTTCTGTGGTTGCTCCAGAGACTTCTACTATTGCTCTTGTTATTTCATCTGCCCCTCCTGTGGTTGAGACGACTCTTGTCGCTTCACCCACTGGATTGTGTGGCTTGATTCCCTATTCAGATTCCGATTCTGATTCACCTGATAAGATGTCTTCACCAGAGCACATTTCCTCGCTACCAGTTATTTCACCATTCTTATGCACCGATTCTTCTGAGGCTCCTGATTCTTCTGATGGACCACCATCGCAGGACTCTTATGTTGCTACTGTTGCTCGTTGGAGGAGCAGGGTAACAGCACGTCCATCATCATCATCTGAGTTTCCTATTGCTCCTGTTATTGCCCCGCCCATGATTCGTCGACGGTCATCGATTCTTATCCGACCCGGGGAGGCTATTCCTTTTGGTCGACCTTACCGCACCCATCTTAATGGGCCGCGTACGTTGTTGACTGCGAGGAAGAGAGTTGGACCTTTACCATCTCTCAGATTAGCATGGTGGCAATGCATCACCTCGTGCGTTCAGACCAATGCTCATCTTCCCTCTAATTCATGCTTCGGATTCTTTGCCAGTATGTTTCTTACGGGGGGGTTTTTTATTTTTGTGTGGGGGGGGGGGGGGGGGGGGGTTGGGGGGGGGGGTTTTTTTAGATTGCACCAGATCAGGTCTCATATTCTGGATCTTCGATCTAGAGATGTATCAACTCTAATTGGGTTTTACCCTCCGAGAGAGCACCATGACGTTGTGAGAGCAATTTTCTACGTGTATGCTGCTCCAATTATCTACTTTTGTTATCCACCGACTACATTAGAGTCATCGTCAGGAGATTCATTAGAGAGACCCATGCATTCATCTTCACATTCTGCTGGACCATCTCGCAAGAGATGTAGATCCCCGGTTGATTCTGTACCATCATCTACGCCAGTTATGGGATCATTAGCTCCTACCCGTGCTGATCTCTTACCACCTCGTAAGAGGTTCAAAGATTCATATTCGTCTGAGGCTAGCATAGAGGAGGATACCGAGAATTGGATCTTAAAAGAGACTAAAAGTTTGATAAGAAGTTGGTAATCTGGTGGATAGGGGATGATGTTAGAGATCATGATAGGAGAATAGACCCTAGGGATGTCAGGGATGACACAGAGGAGTATGAGGCTGACACCAGTGCTGGAGACACGGTTGAGGTAGGTATCGACCCGATGTCGGCACTGATTGTTGAGGAGGAGATTGTAGAGCCAGCTGGAGAGGATTCTTCTGATTCGTCTGGCACTAGGGATGGCATTGTTAGGTCATTCGAGGATATGCCGATTGACTTGGATGATGCTGTGCGTGACTTTTACCATCACATGTCTGAGGTTCGTATTGATAGGATTGTCGGGATTGAGACTGTTCAGAGACGGTTAGAGGCTGATCAGTTGATAGCTAAGGGACAGAGAGTTAGTATGATCGAGAGGATTGACAGCTTGAGGTTGGAGAACCTCAAGGTTCGTGCTATGTTGGATATCGAGAGGGATCGTGTGAATAGTCTTCGTCTTCACATGTCTCTTTCACAGGAGGAGTTTCATCAGGTTCGTAGGGATCGCGATGATACTCGGGGGAGACTTAGGAGGTTGGAGTCATATGTTGAGAGACGTTTGGGTTTTCGCCCTTAGACTAGTTGTACCATGATCATGTAGGACACTAGACTGATGGTTAGGTCTAGATGTTAGCAGTAGAAATAATTGTGGATCATGTACCTATTTTGGATTTTGGTTGTAACCGAATTATGCTTTTATTCATGAAATGAAAAGCTTGTTTTGACTCTCTCGCTTATTTATCTATATTGTTATTTATTCGTTCTGGCAATCGTGCTGTAATTATATTTTGTTTCATAGCATATATTAAATTATCGTTATCTAATAATCGTGTATTCGTTTCAAAATCTCACCATGGGTTGTGTCTTGTGATGTAGAACAATGACTAACACTCGTTCCGGTATGACCCCTGCCGTAATTGAAGAAATGATCAACCAACGTGTGGACGCAGCTCTAGAGGCTCGTCGGGTTAACCGAGATCTTGAACTCGGGAATGGGAATGACAATGGAGGAGGAGATGGTAATGGAAATAGTAATGGAAATGGAAACAATGGATGCGACAACGGTGATGGTAATGAGAACCGTAATGAAATCGGAAGTGGCGATAGGCCCAGTTGCTCGTGAATGGTACTTACGCAAATTATCATGAAATGTCAACCACTGGGTTTTTAAAGAGCAAACAAAAGGTGTGGTTGTTTAATAAGAATGGAGTGAAAATATGGAAATACTGTGTGGTTGGGGAAGTATTCATACCTGACTTAGTACCGTTAAGGTATAATACTTAGTACGATAGTTATAGTTAGTACTGACAGTACAAAGTGTTAAGTACTGCTCAGATAGTTAGTACCGTTAGTAAAAAATAGTTAGTACCGTTTAAGAGATATGCATGAGATATTATAGGAGAAGATATGTATTATCTTTTGTGCATTTTGTAAGCCTGTTAGGGTTTATCCTTGGTCTATAAAAGGAACCCTACGGCATTAGAGAGTGATAACAATCATTTCAATATATATATCTCATCTCATACAATCATATCTCATAGTTAGTAATCTATAATCACTTTAGCAGATTAATAGAAATCAAAGTTTAGTTTTTCATTGTTCTTCTTAATACTATTGTGTAGATTCCGCATATACAATAAGTATTCATAGTCAGTATTTCTCTAAAGTCAATCTGTATTTATACAAGTTGGCTATCACCCTTAGTAGGCTACAAAGATCTATTCAGTTTGGGACTCACAAGTGGTATCAGAGCCTGTGAGAAACTCTGAGTAAGAAGAACAAAAACCAGTTATAAATCTCTACCTTACAAAACTAATCATGTTTGGTTCACAAGATGAAATTCCACCACCACCACTGTCACACCCCGCCAAGGCGGAAACGCGAGGCATAACATGAAAGATATTAACATAGCACATGGTATCTTTATAGAGGAATACTAAATAGTGTAATAAATGGCAAAGGGACCGACAACTGTCATGATAACAATCCAACAAAAAAAAGTATCCAACGACCAAATTAGAAATGAGAAGGATTACCAATCCATTACAAGTCTAAACAATTATAAAAACAAAGTCTAAAATCAAATCAACATCTTCTCTCAATAAAAACTGCATAGCAAAATCATAGATCTACAACTTGCATCTATGGGTCTCTGCTAGCAAATCTCCTTAACATCAATTTCATCACCCTGAGTTACCTGAAATCGATGTAAAACACGTCCAACACTAGGGTTGGGGTGAGATTTCATAAGGTTTTAGAAAGACAAGAACCTAACCGACAAAACATTTCAAAAACAACTTCAACATTTCCGTGATAAATATAAACATTTGCATGGCATATCATGAACTATCACATACTACAAATCAAGTCAGCTCAATTCAACAAATTCTAATAATAAAAACTCAAACAAAATAGCTCAACTCAAAAATAGCTCGGCTCAACCCAAGTTGGGAGAACGTTCCACAGATCCAAGCCAACCCCTCCACCTTGTCAATATCATTCAACACATAGCAAGAATAGCCACATAGCACATGCATTTTTAAAGCTCAACCATCAAATAATCACAGTAATACACCACACTCAAGCATCGTTCCACCACCAAAGAAAAATCTAGAAAGATAGGGTGCTTAGTGACACTCACCCTGTTCGAGAGCCAGCTACAAGCAATTCACACTCTTCCTAACAAACTATACACAATAAAAGCTCATGTTATCATCGGTAAAGCTACACGCTTAAAATCCAATATAACAACTCTACTGATTGGACTAATATCATCATACTATATATAAAAGACTCGCTACCATCATTTAACAACCTTCATATATCCTTTATTTACTCATTACTTTATTTTAAACACTTATTACTTTCTGCTCTAATGTAGAATTTGACCCAACTTGCACGACCTAAAACCCATACCAAACGCATCCTATAATCCCCCCCACAAAAATTCACACATGACCCCACATGTGTATATTAAGTTCCCGAGCCTAAGCTCATGCATTCATTCAACCCCTAAGTATACCTTTGAAAATCAAACTTACAAACTGGTCAATTTCGGATCTGATTGCACACTAAAAAGTTTCGACTTAAAAACCCAACTTAAAATTAATTTTAGCCTTAGCCCTTTTGGGGTTTCTTAATAAACATATAAAAGTTACTTTCTGTAAAAGGGCTTAATTTAAAACACTTCTTATGTAGGGTTTTAACCTCACTTAAGTTGGACTCAAAATTCGTCTGAAAACATAGTTTTTGACACGATTCTTGTAAACAAATTTACCCCCTTCCCCACCATAAAAAACCTTCGAGGCTAGATTTATTGGAATGAAGATTCAAAAAGCTACAGTTTAAAAAACGAATCATGTTTGTTTGCATTTCCATCATGGAGATATGTCGCCCAACAATCTACCTAAATTCTGCTCATGTAATTAAACAACCAAAAACGCATATTCAAGCCAATTCTCATTAAAACTCATAACCAACTTACAATTATGAACCCAATCATTAATTCACCATTTATTACAGTAGACTAAACCCTAATTAAGAAAACCTAATTAATTTTTATGATAAAACTTAATCATCAATGTTTAGATTACATAAATTAACTGAATTTAAAAATATTAAACGAGAAATAGAATGTTTACCTTAATAACTTTGATAAAAGCAAAAAACATGTTTTTTCTTTCTCCTAGAGGATTCGTGTCGACTAAGAGAGAAGGGGAGAAAAAAAATCTGTATTTTCTAATCCTTGGTTTGCTTATATATGCCTAATGGATAACCAACCCTTTCACAGTTTGAGCCCACTGGTCATCTTTTCCTTTTTTTTTACTATACCTATGTTTTACTATTCAATCCATAAATAAATTTTTTATTATTTACTAAAATAACTAGAAGTTGATAATTTAAAAATAAAAACCATAAACATCTCCAAAACCATCTTTCCGAAAAACCTACGTTTTAAACGCTTTCTAAATAAAAACTTTTCATTTCAAATTCACATTCCTATATATGGAAATTACCAAAAACTCTCATATTTTAACAAACTCATTCTTTCACAAATGACACGCTTCACATTTTAATCCAACACCAGACAACCACTTATAACCCAAAAGAATTCTTGTCAAAATAACTTATTCATTCCATTATCACTATAAGTGATAAAAAATGAAATTTATCCACTAAATAACTCATTTCTCTAACTTAACCACTTAAGCCAAATTAATCTTAAATTACTACACAAAAATACGTATACGTATAAATACTTACACATTTAACAACAAAACGCTAAAATCTCATAACCATTATCCTCGTCACTCTCAAAAATGACAAATAGCTTAGACAAATTTTAACACAAATCCAATCCTAATAAGACGAGCACGCTCAATGGATTGATTATCCAATCTCACATATACCACATAAACACATATAAACACGTATAGCACATAAAATCACATAAATCGTACATTGCAACAGACACATAAGTCAACACTAATGTTTGACTAACCTGCTCACGTCACGTTGTTACATTATCACCCACTACAGAAAATCTCCGTCCCGAGATTTAAACTACTCGAGCAATATCACAGCGCCAAACAACTGCGGACAACTTAGACACATTTTGATCCTTGGTTCCCATGTAAACTCCAGGCCATCTTGCGAATTCCAACGAAATTGTACTAACAATATCTTACTACGCTTTTAAAACTCTTGACCTCGTTCTGTCTAAAAACTCAACGGTTCCTTGACAAATAACAAAGAGGTCTTGTCAACCATAATCTCGAAAAACTTTCAACAAACTGAATGCCAACTGCTAAATGACTTTTTCTTACCCCCCAATGGTGCAATTAGCAACACAAAAACCCCAAACGAAAAGAAACATCCACTAATAGAACCTCACTCGTCATCGAGAAAACTCGTCAAAACCTTAGGTTGTGTAACAACGTCATTTACAACCCGGTCTCGCAACTCATCAAACAAGAACTGTCTTAAAACCACGTTATAAGTTGTTACAAAACCTAACGGTTTTTAAAAGAATCGGCTCGATTTCGAATTTATTCATAAAATAGACTTTAACCAAAATCACAAACTAGTACATTCTAAGGGCATAATTAAGGTCAATAAGAAACCTAAACGAACCCAACTTCAATTAAAACACACAATGAACACTGCTCAACGAAACAAGTGTGGGGATACTTAGTTTCCCCTAGAGTCCTAAAGAACCGTCCCTTCAACGTCCAATCGAATCTTACATCAATGAACATTATTTACTTCTAATAGTTCTTTAGGCAAAACCAAAAATTCGAATTTTGCCACACTAAACAACATTGTCATGCACATTCTTCACCTCTTTTAGGTAATATCACCAATAACCTTTCAAAAATCTCAAATGGACATTCTTACCTTGGTATCAACTTACCGTACTTTTCGATAACATCATACACCTTCAAACTGAATACTCCCAAGTAAATACTCAATTACCATCCTCAAGTCTAACTGTTAAACCTTACACTAGGATAATCCTTGAACAAACTCGGTATATTCAATACGTGATGTCGCTAGTTACAACCCCTAAAACGGTAACCTGCATTCCTTTCCACACAATGCTCCAAGTTAAGCACATCTCATACCCGAAGATATCCCCACCTTAGGGAAAAACCATAATCACACGAAAGATAAGTTATCCAACTCACCTCTAATCAATCCACAATACAGTCCTAAGCATAGCTAGAAATGGGGTGACTAAGTACAGTCCATAGACTACACCCAATCGTTAAAAAAGAAAAAAAAAAACTGAAATCCGCCAAACTTGGAAACTTGACAAAAACAACTAGTTATCCTTTCTCAACTTCTAACTCTGATATACTCAAGTTTTAATGCAACAATCCTGAAGACCAATGATACTCAACTCCACACTTGAATACGCTAAAAATTTACTTGCTACCGGTGAACTACTATAATTTTTTCTTCATACTCGAACCACGCAATTTGTGAAAACCTAACCACCACACTAAGTTGGCATACGCTCAGGATGGATAGAATACATTATCGTATACGCCTCTTCAATAGACAAATGAACCAAACTCTCCACCACTTTTCACACTCGTTGGTCCAAGCCTACGCAACATCTTATGTGAACACTGTTCTTTGCTTTGGACATCTATTTACACCACCAACATCCTTTTCTCGATCTTAGCTTGGATCGTCATACGTCAATCCAGAACTCATTCTTGGCTTCACTCTTTTTCCTACTCCACGATTCAACAACCACATTTTCCTTTCCCAGATGGACAAAATGGCTCTTGAAACCATACACACTATAATTTCCTAAATAACTCATCTATCGACCCGCACTCATGTTCAATCCTTCTGATTGAAAGTGGAGTTTGAAACGTTCAGATCCATAAAGATCTCACTCCACGACTCATTACACTTAATGTCCTAGAACAATCAATATACTGCAAAACTTATCACTTAGTCATATAAACCTTTATAAGATCCTTTCAGTTGTCGCGAACGTACAAGCATTCACCTTCTCATCTCTCCCCTTTTTCCAACATGCTTCCACATGCCTTACATCGTGCGTCAAATATTATCCTACAAAATCATTTGCTCTTCCGCAAGATGCCAAATTGGCTCATTACCTATTTTGCGTCTTCTACAATCTAGAATAGTTTCCACGTTGATGGGAAAAACTTCATGTACACTTCTCTTCCTTCAGTTCTCCACGATCATCTTCACGTGCGACTCTACTCCTCCTTGAGACTTCGGATCGGGTTTTAAAATATCGTCCGAGATATATACGTTAAATATCTTGTCAAAATAACGGCCATGCACAAAACGACCTCCACCCGGCTCTATAACTCGATGAAATAACCGTAGTGTCATTGGTTAACCCCTCAAAGGCAAAGCCGTAAACGTTGAACAGTGTCCCAATACGCATCCTAAAAAACATTCTAGCTACGTCATCCCTTGTGCACCCTCACATTGGTACATTAACATAACGAATTTTCTATCTTACTCTACACGAGATAATCTATCACATCTTCAAAACTACCACACCTTTCTTCCTACCAGGCATACAGACGCTACGAAAAGTCCCACAACTAAGAGGTACTAAATCAAAAGAAAAACAAAAACACTACCAATCCAAACTTTGATTTTTGAATAATTCCCCATTCTCATTTCGCTAACTAATTAGTCAACCCCAATCACCCCTAAGAAATATTACCTATTATCAACTCAATGAACACTCCATGAGCAAATACCAAACTTCACATGCACCAATTGTATGGACCCCAAAATCACACAATTCCCAAAATAGAAACAACCGAATTGATAATATCGACATAACGACACGAACTATCAGACTAACAAATGCATCAATGATGCTAGAGACACCCAATTAAAAATACCACGGACCAAACGACCCTTAATAAAAGATTAAGAACCTTTGTAGTACCAAAACCCGACTTTTTACCCAAGGAAACTTTCCCTCATAACCTTATACCATCATTTGTAAAACATATAAACGCCTTAGTTAGCAATGCCAATTAAATTTAAGTGTAAACATAAACTTAAATAAAATTCATAACTTAAGTTTAATTAAGATTTTATAAAAAATAAATCAAAAGATGGTTAAAAAACAAATGTGTTGCATTTTATTTATATAATTAATTTTCGAAAGAAGTATTTTTTTTTAACACTAAACAATAGAAATCGACTACAACAAAATTACATTGAAAAGGAAATTTAAGACCGTAACACGAGGCGTCGATGATAGCAAAATAGACTACCAAAAATAACATAAGAATTCCAATCCCGAAACTATTTAATTATTGAAAACGGAACACGACAAGAAATCTTGCAAACCCAAACAAACCATAAAACTTCATCCATACCAAAGGTCTTGAACCAAACAAAAAGTATCGTCACCCTATAGACAAAAGGAAAACTATCAAAACGTTCAAACGTTAAAACGTAGAACACCATTATCTATGATAACACCCTAGAATACGCACCACGAGCGTTGGTATCTCTCGACGAATCAACGCGCAAACAACCAACTTAAGAATCGTGACGACCACACCAACAGGTATCCGATGTATCCATAAACGATAGATGAAAGGGAACCTTACCATCTATGCAACCCACCTAATATAATTGCCAAATTGGTTAAGAGAGGACTTCTCTAACCACATAACCATCCTCAACAGGATCTCACATCACATCTACACTACCATTTACATAACTATCCAAACTTACATCCTTGTAATAATACATACAAAGCAACAAAGAACAATGCAACAACGACACAATCCACATGTGTGTTGCCTTTATAATATATGTTCGTGACCATAAATTATATATTGCAGCCTTTTGCTCACGTGTACTTACTTCCAGACCACACAACTCAATATCACACACATCTACCACATGCACTTTAATAATAATGCAAATATAACTCAAACATAATAAATCCATCTAAACGAACCCATAAAATTCCCTCAATCGAACTAAACGAACCAGAAGTCACATCTGCGACCCAAAAATATAAAAGCAATATCCTCGAATATACAACGCTTCAAGGTAGGAAACAGAAATAAACTTATGTTGGGCCTCACTTGGGTTGACTTTTCTCTCTCAAAAAGTCACCCAACTCGCGGGTCTATTAGTAAACAATCTCCAACTATATCTCCTAATGGTAGGGGGAGACATGACTAAAAAATAAACAAAGGGGTAAATACTTATTAGATCCCATAAAAAAAAGTATATATTTTATATTATATAGTAGTAAAATCGAAAAATAGAGAGAATTTTTCAAGCTTATAGATAGTGGGAACATACAGTATATACGTACATAAACACTTAATGCCTAAATGCATCTACTTCCGGACTCCAAGGTTATAAGATCTAGTTCAACCACCTAATCCTCTATAACCCTTGTCTCTGAATACTACCAAACTAAGTCACACCCCGCCAAGGTGCGGAAACGCATGCGAGGCATAACATGAAAGATATTAACAAGCAACATGTTAATCTTTATAGAGGAATACTAAATAGTGTAAAAATGCAAAGACACCACGTTCAGGAAAAACATCCATATAAAAAAAAATCAACGACCAAATATGAATGAAAAGGATTACCAATCCAAACAAGTCTTACAATACAAAAACAAAGTCTAGAAATCAAATCAACCATATTGCACAAATAAAACGGCATAGAGCAAAATCATAGATCTTCAAACTTGCATCTATGTCTCACTAGAAACTCTCATAACATCAAATTCCGATCACCTGAGTTACTGAAAACGATGCTAAAAACAACGTCAACGACTAGTTGGTAGAGAATGCCATAGATTTTTAGACACCAACCTCAAAACATTTCAAAACAACTCCAACATTTTTGTGATAAAGATAAACAGTTACATGGCATATCATGAACTATCACATACTACCAATCAATCAGCTCAATTCAACACAATTCAAATCAATATAACTCAAACAAAATAACTCAACTCAAAAATAGATTCGTGCATCAACCCAAGTGTGAAGGAATGATCCCACTATCCAAGCCACCCGGCTGCCACTTGTCAATTCAATACAACACATAGCAAGTAATAGCCACATAGCACATGCATTTTAAGCACAGCCATCAAAATCACAGTAATAAAACTATCACATACACAAGCATCGAGTTCCACCCCCAATGAAACAACTTAGAAAAGATAGTGCTATGACACACGACCTATGTCTGCGCACAAGCAATTCACAAACTCCCTTCCCATAACAACTATACACAATAAAAGGCTCATGTTACCATCGGTAAGCTAATACTCTTAATCCAATATAACAACCTAATAAATGACCTAAAACATCTATACTATATGGTAAAGACTCTCTACTGAACATTTTACATCCTTCATAATATCCTTTATTTACTCTTATACATTTTATTTTAAACACTTATAACTTTTCGCACTAATGCAGAATTTTGACCCAACTTGCACGACCCAAAACCCATACCAAAACGCATCTATAATTCCCACAAAAATTCACACATGACCCCACATGTGTATATTAAGTTCCCCCAGAAGCTCATGCATTCATTCAACCCCTAAGTATACCTTTGAAAATCAAACTTACAAACTGGTCAATTTCGGATCTGATTGCACACTAAAAAGTTTCGACTTAAAAACCCAACTTAAAATTAATTTTAGCCTTATCCCTTATGGGGTTTCTTAATAGACATATGAAAGTTACTTTTTGTAAAAGAGATTAATTTAAAACACTTCTTACGTAGGGTTTTCACCTCACTTAAGTTGAGTCAAAATTCTTCTGAAAATACAGTTTTGACAACGTGTCTTGTAAACAACATTTGACCCCCTTCCCGACCATAAAAACCTTCGAGGCTAGATTTTTTAGAAAGAAGATTCAAAAAGCTACAGTTTAAAAAAAAGAATCATGTTGTTTGCATTCTCCATCATGGAGATATTCGCCCAACAATCTGACCTAAATTATGCTCATTAATTAAACATCAAAACAGCACCAACAATATACCAATCCCCCCACAAAACTCCAACCCACACACCCACATTCCAAATGAACCCTAAACCAAACTTCCACCAATAAATACAGAAGACCCTAAATCTACTAAAGAAAACCAAATATAATTTATATGATAAACCTTAATCAAACATGTGTAGTATTACATAAATTAACATGATAACTAAAAATATTCAACTATAAACGAATAGATACCTTAATAACTTGATAAAAAAACTTATAAAATCCTAATCCTATGAGGAAACGGTCGACCAAGAGATAGGGGGAGAAAAAAAAACTGTATATTACTAATCCTTAAGAATGCTTAATGATAGGCCTAAGGGTCATAACCCCTTCTACAAGAATGAGACCCAACTTAGAATTCTTTTCCATTTTTTTACTATTCCTGTTTTTACTATTCATCCATAAATATTTTTTTTTATTATTTACTAAAAGAACTAGAAGTTTGATAATTTATAAAAACAATAAACTATCTCCAAAACCTTCTTTTGCAAAACCTACGTTTTACGCTTTCTAAAAATAACTTTTCATTTCCAATTTCACTTTCTAAATATGGAAAGTTTTACCAAAACTGCTCATATCTTAACAAACTCATTTCTTTCACAAATGACACGCATCACATTTAATCTATCACCTAGACAAAACCACTTTATTAACCAAACAATTCTTTCAAAATACTTAATTCAATTCCATTATACTATAATGTGATAAAAATGAAATTTCCTCCATCAAATAACTCATTTCTCTTAACTTGAACCCTAAAACCTAAATTTCTCTTAAATTACTACACAAAGAAAATACGTATACGTATAAATACTTACACTTAACATCAAAAACGCTAAAATCTCAATAACCATTTCCTCGTCACTCAAAAGTTGAACGAAATGAGCACAACAAATTAACAGAAATCCATCCTAAAGAGAACGATCACCTCAAATGATTAATACCAATCTCACATAACCCCACACAAACACATATAAACAACGTATAACACATAAAATCACATAAAACCGTACATTGCAAACAGACACATAAGTCAACACTAAAATTCAATGGCTGGATCACAAGATGATATTCCACCACCACCACCACCACCACCATCACAAATACCAACACCAACACAACAAACTCCTCACACTGTTTCAACCATCAAACTTCCTATTCTCAAGAAGGGAGAATATGACATATGGGCCATGAAAATGGAACATTATTTAGCCCATACAGACTATCCTATCTGGAAAGTTATACAAAATGAAAATGGTCATGTATCAATCTCCACAGATACACAAGGTCAAATCAAGGTTCTGCCTCCAAGGACTGTACAAGAGATCTCAGCCAGAGAAAGAGAAAGAAAAGCAAGGACCACTTTGCTTATGGCTTTACCAGAAGATCATCTTGCTAAATTTCATAAAATGACTGATGCTAAAGAGATGTGGGAAGCCATCAAATCTAGATTTGGGGGAAATGATGAATCAAAGAAGATGTAGAAGTATATTCTAAAGCAACAGTTTAAAGGTTTCTCTGTATCAAACTCAGAAGGACTACATAAAAACTATGACAGGTTTCAAAGTCTTCTGGGTCAACTAGAGATTCATGGTGCAGGTGTCTCCACTGAGGATGCAAATCAGAAATTCCTTAGTTCTCTACCTACTGCCTAGTCTCAAGTTTCCTTAATCATGAGGACCAAGCCAGGAGTAGACAGTCTCAGCTTTGATGATTTGTATAATAATCTTGGAGTCTTTGAGTCTGATGTTAAAGGTTCTACTGCATCATCCTCTAGCATGCAGAATGTGGCATTCATTTCAGAGAACACTAGCAGTACTAATGATGTTAGTACCGCTTATGGTGTTTCTAATTCTTCTGGTCAAAACTCACAATATGAACATGCTTCATCATATTCCTTACTTGCAAATCAATCCAGTTGCCCTCAATTGGATCATGAATATCTGGAACAACTTAATGAATTTGACTTTGAAGAAATGGACTTGAAATGGCAGGTGGCCATGATTTCTATAAGAATGAAAAAGTTCTACAAAAAGACAGGTAGAAAGCTATAATTTGATGCCAATGAACCGGTTGGTTTTGACAAAACCAAAGTCGAGTGCTATAGTTGTCACAAGACAAGGCATTTTGCTAGAGAATGCAGAACCAAGGGAAATCAAGATAGTAGGAGGAGAGATGCTTGGAACTCTGGAAATAAGGATGGGAGAAGATCTGGTAAGCATGAGGACTCTAAAGCTTTGGTGACTATTGATGAAGAAGGTGTTGATTTAACCAGTCACTCACAAGAAGAAGAAGATTATGCTTTGATGGCTTACAACAGTTCAGGCTCAGACACAGAGGTAACTTCTTGTTCAAAAGAATGTAAAGAGTCTTATACTGAACTTAAAAAACTGTATGATAAACAAAGAGCACAACTTAGTGATGCAAGCATAGAAATACTAGCATATACTCAAGCTTTAAAGAAAGTTGAAGCACAATTAGTTGCTCATCAACAAGGTCAACTTTGGTATGAGAAAAAGATAAGGTTTATGAAAATAGACTTAGATGATAAAACTGATGTCCTTACATACCATAAGAAACTGTTGGCAGAAGCTGAAAAAGAAAAAGAAAATTTAAAAGCTAAAGTAGAAAAATGGCACAACTCTTCTAAAAATCTTGGTAAACTGCTAAATACTCAGATGAGTGCTAATGATAAATTTGGGCTTGGGTATGGGGATTACCGATATGATGGCATCTTGAGTTATGAAAATGAGGTTTTACAAAGTGTATTTATGAATAAAGAATGTGATTCAGAAAATCAACCTTTATATGATAGGTTTCTTACAGCAGAAGGAATACATGCTGTACCCCCACCTATGACAGGGAATTACATGCCATCTGGACCTGATATTGAAATTAATTACTCACAATTTACATTTGGTCCAAAATAATCTCAACCTAGTGAATTTGAAACCCAAACAAGTGACTTTGATACATATGAATCCAACATTAGTGTAGAAACACCTAAAATTGTGTCTGAACCAGTTGTTAATAAACCTAATGTAGGATCTCAACCGAAAGTCTGGACTGATGCTCCTATCATTGAGGAGTATGAGTCAGATAGTGATGATTATTATGTGTCTAAACCTACAAAAGAACAGGAATAACCTAGTTTTACTAGTACTAACCAGCAAGTAAAAACTCCTAGGGAAACTGTTAAGAATCATTTCACACATAGTAAAAATCCTAAAGTTGACAAGAAAAAATTAGGGTATGGGTTTACTGCAAGAGCATGTTTTGTATGTGGTAGTCTTAGTCATCTAATTAGAGATTGTGATTTCCATGAAAAGAGGATGGCTAAACAAGCTGAGTTAAACAATAGCATGAGGATGAAGTCTAGTCAAAGGGAGATTAGACCAATTTGGAACAATGTGCAAAGAGTGAATAATAAAAACCAATTTGTTCCTACAGCAGTACTAACTAGAACTGGCAAAATTCCAGTTAATACTGCTAGAGCTAGCGGTACTAACAAAGTTAGTACTGCTAGGCATGATTTTAACAGACAGGCAGTACTAACTAGTGCTGCTATGAAAGTTAATACTGTTAAGCCTATTGTGAATAGAGTTAGACCAACAAATGTTTTTCATAAAACTCATTCACCATTTTCAAGGCCTTTCAATAACACAACAGCACTTAGAACAAATTTTTCAAAACAAAAGGTTAATACTGCTAAGGTGAATGCAGTTAGTGCTGTTGGGGGAAAAAGGGAAACTGTTGTTAAGTCCTCGGCAGGTTGTAATTGGAGACAACAAAGACACCACAACTGGCACAATGTCTCTAAATAAAATGGTGGATCCAGTCTTAGAAATTGTTTCACTTTCAAAGATCCACTAGGCAGACTCAAGCCCAAACAGGCTTGGGTCCCTAAGAGAATCTAATCTCTTTTATTTGATGTGCAGGATTATCCACATAGAGCTTTACAGAACAAAGGAATTGTTGATAGTGGATGTTCCAGGCACATGACTGGAAACAAGGCCTACCTTGCTGAATATCAAGACTTTAATGGTGGCCCTGTTGCTTTTGAGAAGAAGAAAGGTTACATAACTGGTAAAGGTAAAATAAAAACATAAAAGTTAGATTTTGAGGATGTGTGCTTTGTAAAAGAACTTCAGCATTTCAATCTCTTTTCCGTGTCACAAATATGTGACAAAAAGAACAAGTTCTTTTCACTGACAATGAATGTCTTATTTTATGTCTCCTGACTTTAAGTTACCTGATGAAAATCAAGTATTACTTAGAATCCCCAGACAAAACAATATGTACAGTTTCAATTTAAAGAACATTGTTCCTTCAGGAGGTTTAGCTTGTTTAATTGCAAAGACCACAATTGATGAATCTAACAAATGGCATAGGAGGTTGGGTCATGTTAACTTTAAAAATTTAAACAAAATTGTGAAGGGAAACCTTGTACGAGGTTTACCGTTCAAGATTTTTTAAATACCACACCTGTGTATGCTTGTCAGAAAGGAAGTCAACACAAGGCCCTCCTTTAAGCCAAATCAGTGACTCTATGTCACCCTTACAGCTTCTTCATAGGATTTGTTTGGACCTACATCTGTAAGAGTTTTAAACCATTAAGAACTTATTGCCTAGTTATCACTGATGATTTTGAGCAGGTTTTAGTTGGGTGTATTCTTCTTAAGAACTATTGGAAGAAACTAGTGGAATTACTTAAGACTTATAAGACAAATAGAGCACCAATTAAATCAAAAGTTAAAACTATTAGATGTGATAATGGTAACAACATTTAAGCACAAGAGAGTTTATGAACTCTGTGGGTCAAAAGGGATCAAAGGGAATACAGTAATCCAGACTCCACAACAAAAAACGAGTTGCTGAAAGAAAGAACATACCCTTATTGAGGCTGCCAGAACTAATGGCTAGCAGCTTCAATTTTTTACCTAACACTTTTTGGGCTGAAGCAGTTAGTACTGCTTGTTATGTTCTGAACAGGGTATTAGTGACCAAACCTCAAAATAAGACTCCTTATGAGCTTATTACTGGTAAAATACCAATCATAAGCTATATAAGACCTTTTGGGTGCCATGTAGACAATCCTTGGAATACCATGACCATCTGGCAAGTTTTGATGGGAAATCTGATGAAGGGTTTTTTTAGTAGGATATATTCTACAAACAAGGGCTTTTAAGGTATACAATTTAGAAACCAAGAGAGTTGAGAAAACTAACCATACCCTTATTAGAAAATAAACCAAATGTTACAGGGAAAGGACCAACTGGCTGTTTGATCTTGATTTATTTAACTGCTTCATGAATTATCAACCGTTAGATCAAGAATCAAGCTAACAAACATGCCGGTCACAAGAAGCTAATCAAAATGCATGATACAAAAAGTATTTTGATGGCAGGTGATTTGAAAAAGAAGCTGAATTTGCTCAGACTACTTTGTACTGCCATATGGTCCTTCTTCATCTTCAACAGATCAGGGGTACAAACATCAAAGTATGCATGTGAGGCACCTAACAAACATCATGATTTAACGACTGATGATAAGCCAGTAGATACGGAGATCAAGTTATTTTGGAGGAGCTTGAAAACTAAAAAGACAAGAACATGATTCTTAGATGCACTGAAGGCCACAAGAAAGAAGTTTGCCAAAAATACCAGAGTATTCGCTTTTCAAGCAGAAGCTGCTAAAGCTAGCAGTACTAACATAGTTAATACTGCTATCACACCAGTTAGTACAGCCATCCTAATGGTGGACATCCCCTTCACTGAATCTAAAACAAATAAGGACCAAAGATGATTACAAAAATACTTTCACTGAGGAAATTTAGCCAACCTATTGATGGTATTTTTAAAAAATCATCTTATGAATGATGAGGGTTGTAGTGGCTGACCCGTCACAAATTTAGAATCTGTGAATGTCAGTCTATTCCCACACAAGGATTTAACTCTATTCTCCTTTCAACTCGTAATCTTAGAGATCCACAATCACAGTTTCCAACAAGAAGCAAAGTGACCAAAAGTTCTAAAGCCCATCTTTTGTAAGCTATATTTCAAAAGCAAAGGATAAATCATCATAAGGACTTCTACAATGTTTATTTGCTTATTTCTGTCTCAAAATGAACCCAAGAAGACCTCTGAAGCACTTCAGATGAAATTGGGTTTGATGCTATCAGGAAGAAACTGCCTGCAATTCAAGATTCGAAAGTTTGGATTCTTGTAGATTTGCCTTATGGGATGAAGGCTATTGGAACAAAATGGGTAAACGAAATAAGAAGGATGAGAGTAGGATTTTGTGGATAAAATAAGCAAGGTAGTTGCTCAGGGACATAGGCAAAAAGGGATAGAATCTGATGAGTTTTTGCTCCTAAGGCCTGGATTTGAAGCCATTTAGGATCTTTTTATGCCTTTGCCTCTTACATGTGATTCATAGTAAATCAAATGGATTTGAAAAGTGCCTCCTTTATAGGAAAATTGATGAGGAGGTTTATGTTGTCTCACCTCCAGGTTTTTGTATATGATCCTACGGTATCCTAAGAATGGTCCTACAAATTAGTGAAAGTTCTCTATGGTTTTACACCAAGCTCCCAGAGTTCCTGGTTGCAACTTTTAACCTACTTCTTATTGAAGAATGGATACAGAAGAGGAACTATTGACAAAACTCTTTTCATTAAGAAGGACAAACATGATATCATATTAGTATAAGTTATATGTGGATGATATTATATTTGGTTCTACAAAGAAATCGTGTGTGATAATTTGAGCCATAATGAAGAGTATATATTTCAGAATTAGTTCTATGGAGAGCTCCCTTCTTTCTTGAAGATTACCAGTCAAACAGAAAGAAGATGGAATCATAATCGGACCAGATAAGTAATTGTTGCAGAAATCCTAAAGAAGTTTGATTTTGTCAGTGTTAAGACTGCTAGTACACCAATTGAGACCCAGAAGCCTTTAGTCAAGGATGAGGAAGCCAGTGATGTGGATGTACATCTTTATAGATCCATGATTGGTTCTTTAATGTACTTGACGTGTTGTTCTTCTAGGCCCTGAAATTATGTTTGCAGTCTGTGCTTTTCAGGTTTTCTGTCACTCCAAAGACCGCCCATCTAAGTGCTGTTCAGAAATCATTAGGTATCTAAAGGGCATACCAAACTGAGCTATTGGGTATCATTAGAGTGTCCCTCATTTGACCTGGAAGCCTAATCAGATTAATGACATGCTGGAGGAAATCTTGATAGGAAATCCACAACTGGAGGTTGTCAATTTCTTGCAGAGAGACTTTTTTTCTTGGCAATGGCAAAAAGCAGACAATTTAAGGCTACTTCTACTACAGAGAAGAATCTGGTTTGCTATCGCAAATTGCTGTGGGCAAGTTTTTTGTAGATTCAAAATCAATGTTAGAATATTGGTACAATTTCAATAACACAAAGACCTACCTTGATAATGAAAGTACAATATGCATTGTAAAAATCCAGAATATCACTCTGGTATTGTTAATACACAACATATTTACCTTTAAAAACAAGCTAAAATAACCAAAAACGGACTTAAAATGCCAAATATATGCTTGTTTTACTAATTGTGTTGTGCAGGAACGGATATCTAAGAAAAGGACGAAAAACGAAGCCAAAACGACAAAACCGGACACGGAATGGAAAAGCGTGGAAAAGACAAAGTCAACCTCGACAAATCCAAAGTCAAAAAGTGAAGAAAAATAAGCTTAGGGGCCAAAATTGCCAAGTCCCTAACTTATTTAATGAAGGGAAAGAAGAAAAATACTTGCAAGGGCTCAAACTGCCATTTCACCAAAGTATTAACCACAAGGGTTATTTCTGCCAACCCTCCAAAGATGTAACCCAAAAGGACTTAACTTGCAATATCCTTTATAACATTCAGGGGGTATTTTTGCCAAGTCCCCAAGCGATTATAAACCCAAGGACTGAAATTGCAAAGACATATATAACCTTGAGGGGCTATTTGTGTCAAACTCCCAAACTTCACCCCTGGTTTTAAAAGTACTGTATATCTTCATCAACCCTTTCCCGCCAAATTCATAATACCCCACAACCTGTCTCTGTCAACTTCGTTGACCTCCCCACATCCCTCCAAACCTTTCACAATCCTAAACCCCACCCCCACATGGCCACTTATCCACGGTGGCAATCCAAAAACCCACAATTCGATCAAGGGTTTAGATTTGAGACCTTGGGCACCAAGATAAATGAAGGGCCAGGATTAACTTTGGAGTCCACTCTCACAACTAACACAAGACGGTTTTTGTGTCTACAAAGAAGCACACAAGGAGAGAAGACAAGTGTGCAATCCCTAGCTTATTTTGCTATATAAAGCTTTTGTAAGCCATTGTGGCAGAGGAGAGTAGTTTTTTTTTAGTGTGTAATTTTTAGAAGTTCAGTTTTTAAATATTGTAATTCAGTTGAATTTTTATGTACGTGTAATGTTTTTAATGAAAATTGAGATTTAACTTTCACATTGTGTTCTAAGCTACTTGTGTTTCTTTAAAAACCATATAAGCTCTTAATATAAGGACTTTCTAACCTGTTTCAAACTTTTATACAAGATACCAAGAAAAATTAAAAGAAAAAAAAAGGGTCACTGTTTGATAAGCTAAAGGATGAATGAGCAGTCTTGGATGGCTCATTGGTTGCTTAGTATAGCTTATTTATAAGCTAATGGGTAGGTTTTAGAGCTTATTTAGGTATCCATAATCCTGTTTTGAGCAAGGATCAAGGTATGCTTTCTTTTTAAATTTTTGCTTAAAAGTTACTGTAGCAACAGCTTATTTTTGCTTATTCTTAGCTTATTCTTGTTTTTCTTACTTGTTTATGTCCTATTTATGTTTGTTAATGTTTTTATGCCATTATTCAAGTCTTAAGTATAAACTGCCTAGATAGCTTATTTTTCACTTTTTGCTTATTAGCTTATGAAAATGCTTATTTCTTTTTGCTTTTTACTTTTTAGTGCTTATTATTGCATATTTGATAGTTGACTTCAAAAGTTTGAGCTTAATTCAGTCTTTTTAAGTTTTAAAATTCATTTTTAAAATATAAGGGGGTGTTAGGTTAATCCCAAAATGGTAGAAAGGAAGGTAATGGGTTGTGTCAATTGTCCAAACTTTGGCTTAAAGTATTAAGACCCATTTGAGTCTGTGTTTCCAAAGTTTTGTTAGTCCCAAAAAACTGTTTTTTCAAGTTTTATAAGTGTTCTTAGGATCTGTTGGTTTTTGAAAAAGGTACAAGAGCTTATTTGGATAAGCTCTTGTATATTTGAGTTTTAGCTTCAAAGTGTGTCATTTGTGAAGTCTAAACAAGTTGTTAAAAGTGTCTGAGTCATTTGTTTACCTAAGTCAAAACTGCCAAAAAGATTTTAATAGACCTCAACACTACACCTCCCCCGCACAAAAACCCATCCCCCGCCCCTCCATAAACGCAAATATATACTCCACTGGAAAATACACGAACCATGTATAGACCACACCCATAACAAAAGAACACACTCAAGAAAGACCCATAAGCGCAGACAATAGCCAGCATCTTTAACGCAGCTAAGATAAGCCTAATTTTCACACTATGCCCATGAGAGCAAAAGCTAAGAATATACAACCAAATTTTCAGTGCTTAATTTATGAGATCATTACGCTTAATTCCATTTGCTTTTCTATGAAAGCCAAAAGCCCTTTATTATGCCCTAGTATTTTCAGACCAAAGTCAACCACAAGTAGCTTAAATTTAAGCACAAAAGTAGGCTTATTATAGACTTTTACATTTAGTTAGAGTAGTAAATAGCTAATTTTCTCTTTCATTGCTTATTATACTCTTATTAGTTATAGTTTTTTATTCTCTTTTACTTATTTAGCTTGGTTTTCTGTTTGTCTTAGCTTATTTTTAAATTCCTTAGCTTGTTGTGTGTTTAAAATCAAAAAATCACGTGCCCTTAAGCTTGTTTAAGCTTTCTTGTCTATTCAGCCCTTTTCAGCTTATTAAGTTTGCTAGTTATGAATTCATAAAGTGCTTAATAGGTTAAGTAATATAACCCCTTTCAGCATAATAGTTCAAATATTAGCTTTATTAGTCAAAAAAGCCATAAAGAAAAAGCCATGTTTGACTTTTAGCATATTAAGCTATCTTCTATTTTCAAGAAGCTTTCCAGCTTATTTATAATCATTCACAAAAAGTCGTAAGTTATAAAAAGTGTATAAGCATCATGGTCTCAAGTTTGTATAGAAAAGTTTTTAGTAAAAAAAAGAGGAGATAAGGGGAAACCTGGGTGAGCAAGACTCGAACCCGGGTCTCACCCTCAATACACCCCTTTTATAACCAAGACCCTTACCGCTGTGCCCTTGGGACTTCTACGTTAGAGTCCCAAGTGGTTATTCTTTTAACCTAGTTTTGCCCCTTTTAGCTATAAGCTCTTCCCAGCTTATTTCGAGCTTATTTATAAGCTCAATCTCGGGTTTCTTATTTTTCTTAGGATAGTTTTAGTGTCAAGTAATTTTAGTAATTTTTTCAGAATTTTTAAAAATATTTTAGTATTTTTATAATTTAATTTCCGTTAAATGTTTTAAAAATTCATACAAAATACAAAAAAATATCAAAAAATATTTTCCTTTTTTTTAGAAAATGTTCTTTTAGTCCCAGATTTAACCTAGAAAATATAGAAAAATTTTCGTAGGGTTATTTTTGTAAAATTTTGTTTTTTAAAGAACGGGTATCTCGGGTACGGATCTTGACTTGACTCGTTTAGGGTCAAACGACCTCCGTTTTCAGTCTAGTTTTTTTCATTCTTCATTATTAGTCCCCCCTAGTGTATTTAGAAGTAAAAATTTTCTTAGTAGGGTTAATTTTTAAGATTTTAGGTTTGACCCTTGTTCCGGATATCCTGCTTCTCTTTTTCAGCTTAATTTCATAATTTTTAGGTTTTTCTCAATCGTTTTTTGTTTGTTATTGATTAATTTAGCTTTCTACTCTCTCAAATCATTAATCTCATTCAAACTCCAATTTTCCGACTGTATCGATTCTCCAGCACAGCCTCGTTGGGGATAAACGACCCGGAACGATTCTATACTACGTTCCTGGTTTTTCATTGATTGATGGTTTTTTAGAACTATACTTACTATATATTTTATATTCTTTTATATATTATATATATTAAAAGATATAGTTTAAAATTAATCAAATCAATTTTTGGCGCCGTTGCCGGGGAGGCTGTGAAACCGATTTTCGTTACGTTTGTCAAGTTGTGTTTGAATCTGTAAATATTATCATATAAAAAACCAAAAAAAAAAACCAAAAAAGTACAAAAATATTTTTATTTTCTTTTTAGTATAATTATCAAAAAAAAGAAGAAGAGAAAAACCAAAAATATAAAAACATTGTCTTTAATTATAAATAAAATTCACAAATTGGTAAAAATACCAAAATATAATATTCTCAATTAAGGTATTATCATAATAACTTCCGGTGAACTTGTTGGTTCCCAACTCGAACAAAAGATTTAAAAACTTGCCTTTTGTGTCACTTGCGAGGTAGGGGGGGGGTGGGGGTATTGTTCACCTTTTAAAAGATAAACAAAGCTCTAAGAGGGTATAAGGCGGGTTGTTTCCGGTGGGAACTGCGACCCAAAAAGGAAAAAGATTTTATTAGCATTCGCTGCTTTCCTATTCCTCCGCTCCTTTTGTGCTTTTCTTTTCGAAGAGTTACCGAGAGCATGTCGATTATTAGGTTTAAGTGTCTTTTCGTTGTCCGTTATTAAATAAATTGTGAATTTACTTGGAAAACCAAAAAGAACAAAAAAATTAGTGTAAAATTTTCTCTTTCTTTAGTGTAATGCCACACTCGTTCCCACAACCGTAAATCTTCATAATTCAAACAACACCAGGGCCCACCCTCCTGTTGTTGAACAATTAAATCTGAGAACCAATTGAAAATCCAGATCCACTAGCTCCGATGGATGATAACCGGACTATGGCTCAGTTGCTTGAAGCACCCACCGAGGGTTACGAGGATGCCATCATTGTGCCCGAAATCACCGCGGACAACTAATGAAGCCTCAAGCACTGTCCTGCTTAACCTACGTTCAAACAAGCAATTCTTTGGACATGACAAAGAAGATCCTCTTGCCCACATCGATATTTCAACAAGATCACTTCTACGATGAAGTTCCCGAACGTCCGAGTACGTCGGTAAAGCTTATGCTTTTCCCATTTTCCCTCGAGGGGGCACCAGATTTGGCTTGAAAAAGAACCCTCGACGATTCAAACATGGGATGATCTATGTTATCAAAATTCATCAACAAATTTTTTCCCACCGTCTAAAACAACCAATCTTCGAAAATGAAAATCACGAGATTTCAAACAAAGATTGATGAGACTTTTATGAAGCATGGGACCGATTAACGATCTTCTTCGGCATGTCCACATCAGGATGTTTCAAATTGCATCAACTCGATACATTCTATAATGCCTTGAACTCTAACGATCAAGA
This sequence comes from Tanacetum coccineum, assembly GCA_026074375.1. NCBI lineage: Eukaryota > Viridiplantae > Streptophyta > Magnoliopsida > Asterales > Asteraceae > Tanacetum > Tanacetum coccineum. The sequence goes on along the minus strand of BQNB010004197.1, from coordinate 65,958 downwards.
TTCGTTAAATTCCGCCGCGGGTGGCAACTTTTTGGATAAAATGCCTCGTGATTGCCTAAGAATCATTGAAAGCAAATCCAAAGTTCGTAATTCACGTAACAAACCAGTTGTTGCCAAAGTGAGTACGAGCACTTCCACCCCCGGAATCTCTTCCGATGTTGCTGAGTTGAAAGATATGGTGAAAGCTTTACTTCTTGATAAGAAAAATCAATCTCCCGCTCCTACTCCCGTAAAAGCGGTTGAGGAAAGTTGTGTTACTTGCGGTGGTGCTCATTCCTACCAAACTTGTCTAGCCACCACTGGCAATGTTTATCGAGATAATATTCAAGAATATGTCTCTCAAGCAGCCGCAGCTAACTACAACCAAGGAAACACCGGTTATCGAGCCCCGATTTCAAATCAAATTCGACCTCCCGGTTTTCCTCCCGTTCAAAACAATCATAATGTGCAAAATCAAGGAAACAATCAGAATCGTTACAACCAAAACCGAGGGAGGGGGGGGGAATTTCAATCAAGCTCCAGCTTACCAACCCCCGGTTCATCAAGGTCAAATCTATCGACCTTAGGTTGTTCAACCTCCTGCTTATCAAGCTCCCGCCTATCAAGCTCCAGCTCCTCAAATTCAAGGTGTATCGAAGGAAGATTTCCAAGCCTACGTAAAGGCTAATGATGCTGTGATGAGGAACATGCAAACTCAAGGTCAAAACATGCAAAATCAATTGACCAATCTCACAGACATGCTTTCCAAATTTTTGTCACTCCAATACCGCCTCTAACTCGGAACCTCTCCCTAGTAACACTGTGAACTAACCCGAAGGAGGATTAAAGGGTTATTACACTCGAAGTGGTGGTTGCTAAAGGGACCCACGATTCATACTACTTCCTCTCCTAAAGTAGTAGAACGTGAACCCGAGGTCACAAAGGATACGATGCCTCCTACTAATAATGGAAGCACCGAAGACGTCCAACCTCCGGTTGTCCCTGTTGTCCATCATGAATCAATCTCTGAGCCCGTAAATGCTCCAGTTAGTGCTTCAAGGCCTAACCAAAAAGCATCAATTCCATTTCCTTCAAGAAGAAATGATGAAAGACGTCGTGAAAAAGCTAACGACCAAATTGAGAAATTCTATGAAATCTTTAGAGATTTGAGTTTCGAAATTAGCTTTACGGATGCCTTGATGCTTATGCCAAAATTCGCCTCGACTCTAAAAACCTTAATCGGAAACAAAGAAAAGTTGAGTGAAATGGCTAGAACCCCATTGAATGAGAATTGCTCAGCGGTCATCCTAAACAAGTTACCAAAAAAACTTGGAGACCCTGGCCGATTTCTTATTCCATGTGAATTCTCCGGGATTAATACATGCAACGCCTTGGCCGATCTTGGTGCAAGCATTAATCTTATGCCATACTCTGTATGGAAAAATCTCTCTCTTCCCGAACTAACCCACTTGCATTCGCTTAAAAAAAAAAAAACACAAAGACAAAAAAACAAAAAAAAAAAAAGAAAAAAAAAAAAAAAAACAAAAAAAAAAAAAAAAAAAAAAAAACAAAAAAAAAAAAAAAAAAAAAAAAAAAAAAAAAAAAAAAAAAAATAAAAAAGAGGCTAGCGGACCGATCAATCTCTGAACCAATCGGTATCGCTGAAGACGTCTATGTAACGGTGGGAAAGTTCCAATTTCCTGCAGATTTTGTGGTCGTCGATTTTGAGCCAGACCCCCGAGTACCTCTAATTCTCGGGAGGAGTTTCTTAAAGACCAGTCGTGCATTAATCGATGTATACGAAGGTGAGATAACCCTTCGTGTTGGCAGAGAGGCCATTACATTTAATCTGGACCAAACTTCGAGATACACGGCTAATTACAATCATATGACGGCAAACCGAATTGACGTCATTGATATGGCTTGTGAAGAATACTCTCAAGAAGTTCTTGGTTTCTCAAATGTGATCTCGAGTGGCAATCCCACTCCTTACTATGATCCAATCGTCTCTACTGTTTCTCCGACTTTAACTCCATTCGGGGACAGTGATTTTCTCCTTTTCGAAGAAGCCGACTCTTTTCTTGCTATAGAGGATGATCCAACTTCACCGGAAGTTGATCCAACATATTATGACCCTGATGGGGACATTCTTCTCCTCGAAGCAATTCTTAATAGTGATCCTTCCCCACCTCCGAACCAAGGAAATTATTTTCCAGAAACTCGAAAAGATCTTAAAATTTGTGAAACAAACAATGAAAAATCTTCAGTTAATGAGCCCCCTGAGGTAGAACTCAAGGACTTGCCACCTCATTTAGAATATGCATTTTTGGAAGGTAACGACAAGTTGCCCGTCATAATTGCAAAAGATTTGAAGAATGAGGAAAAGGCCGCTCTGATCAAGGTTCTAAAGTCCCACAAGCGAGCCATCGCTTGGAAACTTTCTGATATTAAGGGTATTGACCCAGAGTTTTGTACCCACAAAATTCTCATGGAAGAGGACTACGAACCAACGGTTCAGCATCAAAGGCGGGTAAATCCAAAGATCCATGACGTCATCAAGAAAGAGGTTGAAAAGCTTCTTGACGCTGGGTTAATTTATCCGATCTCTGACAGTCCATGGGTAAGCCCGGTGCACTGTGTACCGAAAAAGGGTGGCATGACCGTCGTCAAAAATGATGAAAATGATTTAATACCGACTCGATTGGTCACAGGGTGGAGAGTGTGCATTGACTATAGAAAGTTGAATGAAGCTACCCGAAAGGACCACTTTCCATTGCCCTTCATGGATCAAATGCTCGAAAGACTCGCGGGAAATCAATACTATTGTTTCCTCGATGGCTTCTCGGGTTATTTTCAGATTCCCATAGACCCGAAGGACCAAGAAAAGACAACCTTTACTTGCCCATACGGAACGTTTGCCTATCGCCGCATGCCTTTTGGGCTATGCAATGCACCTGGCACGTTTCAACGATGTATGATGGCAATCTTCCATGACATGATTGAAAAAACAATGGAAGTGTTTATGGATGACTTTTCAGTCTTCGGGGATTCTTTCTCTACATGCCTATCCCATTTGGACAAAATGTTAAAACGGTGTGAAGACACCAATTTGGTCCTAAACTGGGAGAAAAGCCATTTCATGGTAAAAGAAGGCATTGTTCTTGGACACAAAATCTCCAAGTCGGGAATTGAGGTCGACCGAGCTAAAGTTGACGTTATCGCCAAGCTCCCTCACCCGACTACTGTGAAAGGTGTCCGAAGTTTTCTTAGGCACGCCGGTTTTTACCGACGTTTCATACAAGACTTCTCAAAAATAGCCCGCCCAATGACTCACCTGCTTGAAAAAAAGACTCCATTTTTCTTCTCAAAAGAGTGTATCGAATCCTTTAATACACTTAAAAGAAAATTGACCGAGGCTCCAATTTTGATTGCTCCTGATTGGGACTTGCCCTTCGAACTCATGTGTGATGCAAGTGACTTTGCAATTGGGGCAGTCCTAGGGCAACGAAAAAACAAGCATTTCTAACCAATTTACTATGCCAGCAAAACCATGACTGAAGCTCAAGCACACTACACTACGACCGAAAAAGAATTGCTTGCCGTAGTGTACGCTTTTGAGAAATTTCGGTCATATCTCATTTTGTCCAAAAGCATAGTGTATACCGACCATTCTGCTATAAAGTATCTCTTCGCTAAAAAGGATGCTAAGCCAAGACTGATGCGGTGGATCCTTTTGCTCCAAGAATTCGATGTTATCATCCGAGACAAAAAAGGAGCAGAGAATCTGGCCGTCGATCATCTTTTTAGACTCAAGAACCCTCATCAAGATAAACTCGAGAACAAGGAAATCACGGAAACATTTCCTCTCGAAACTCTTGGATCGGTTGCTCTTCGTGTTGATAGTACCCCATGGTTTGCAGATTTCGCAAACTACCATGCGGGGAATTTCATTGTCAAGGGAATGTCATCCCAACAGAAAAACAAGTTTTTCAAAGATGTCAAACACTACTTCTGGGATGACCCCTTCTTGTTCAAAATTTGTGCGGATCAAGTGATCCGGCGGTGTGTGCACGGCAAAGAAGCTCTCGACATTCTCAAAGCTTGCCACAATGGACCCACCGGGGGACATCACGGTGCAAATCTCACCGCCAAAAAGGTCTTTGATGCCGGATTCTTTTGGCCTACAATTTACAAGGATGCACACGAGTTGGTTAAAAATTGCGACTCGTGCCAACGACAAGGAAAAATTTCACAAAGGGATGAGATGCCTCAAAATTCCATCCAAGTTTGTGAAATCTTTGACGTTTGGGGCATAGACTTCATGGGACCATTCCCATCATCAAAAGGAAACAAATACATACTTGTGGCTGTCGATTACCTGTCAAAATGGGTTGAAGCAAAGGCGCTCCCCACCAACGACGCCCGAGTAGTTTGCAAATTTCTTAAATCTCTCTTTGCCAGATTTGGTGCCCCTCGTGCCATCATCAGTGATCGTGGAACACATTTTTGCAATGACCAGTTTGCAAAGGTCATGCTTAAATATGGAGTCACTCATCGTCTCTCCACCGCGTATCACCCACAGACAAGTGGGCAGGTTGAAGTATCGAATCGTGGTTTAAAAAGAATTCTTGAAAGGACAGTGGGCGAAAATCGTGCCTCTTGGTCGGACAAACTGGATGACGCTCTCTGGGCCTTCCGTACAGCATACAAAACACCCATCAGGTGCACTCCGTACAAGCTTGTATATGGAAAGGCATGTCATCTGCCGATTGAGTTGGAGCACAAAGCCTACTAGGCCCTTAAACATGCAAACTTTGATCTCAAGACCGCATGAGATCAACGCAAAGTTCAACTCAATAAGCTAAATGAACTGCGTGATCAAGCCTATGAAAATTCTTTGATTTACAAAGAGAAAACTAAGAGGATCCATGACGCAAAGATCAAAAACCGCGTTTTCAACGTCGGTGATCAAGTCCTCCTCTTTAACTCAAGATTAAAAATTTTCTCCGGTAAGTTGAAATCCCGCTGGTCAGGACCATTTACCATTGCTCAAGTCTTTCCGTATGGCACCGTTGAGTTATCCCAAAACTCCGGGCCAAACTTCAAAGTAAATGGTCATCGTCTGAAACACTATTTTGAAGGGATAATGTTCCCTGAGCTATGGATATCCCGATCTTCCAAACCTCCCTAAAGGACAAAGTAAATTTCCTGGGATTGGGTCAAGACTAGAGTGACCCTAAACAAGGCGCTTTTTTAGTTTTTTTTTATTTTTTTTTTTTTTTTTATTTTTTTATGTGTTTTTGTAGATTTTTTTTTTTTTATTTTTTTTTTTTTTTTTTTTTCGAGTGGGAGGCACCCATGCCTTATCTAGTTTTATATCCTAGTAAGTAGTAGTATAGGTAGTAAATGAATAAGTGTTTGTTTGTTTTTTGTGTTGTGAAGAGGCTAGCACTTATCCTTTTTCGTGTTTGTATTGTTTATATAGACCAGGAATGTCCCGGATTTTTTAAAAACCCTCGCGTGCTCGCAAGGTTTTTGTCCTTACGATCACAAGCATTCAAATCCTCAGCTTCATTTTGGAATCCATAATCCGAAAAAACAAATCTTATCGACTAACGTTTTATCTTTAGCATAATTCATAAACGGCTTAGGATTTACGTAGAAACCCTTCGTGAAAACATTGAGGACAATGTTTCATTCTAGTATGTGGGGGGAGTTCTTTGATTTGATTGTGCCTGCAGCCGTTGTTTTCACGTAATCCCGTTTTTACCACCAAAATTTCAAAAAAATGAAAAAATTTAAAAAAATTAAAAAAATAAAATAAGTGTTTTGTCATAATTTTGACTTTCCTGCTGGTAGAATAAGATTAAATTTTAGTCGAATACCGAACGGTTGAGCTCTAGCCTGTTCCTTAACTTTTAGGCTAAGCGTTCGCGAATATTCGCGAAGAACGAAAAATGATAGAGTTAAGTATGAGTAGGATGCTAAACAAGGATTATTTGGAAATCCTTCAAGCTCATGTGTGTAATTTGTCGTCCTTTTCTCCCATAAAGCTCTAACCTTGATTAATTATACGGCTACTTTTGGAGATTAAACTTAATCAATAATTTTTTTATTGTAGTATATAGCAAAAACTTTAGCCTTAGTTCAAATTTATACTTGAATTTTTCAAAAAAAAGACGTCTTGTCATATATATATATATATATATATATATATATATAAAAAATAAAAAAAAGTAAAAAATATAAAATGGGGCCTGTAAAATTTGTGCTGCATCTGCCCGGCTACACTACGATGTTGTAGCCTCTAAAAGGTCGAGGTTTACAATTGCATAAGTGTCTAATATTAGTGTGAATAATAAATAAAAAGATCGCTTTTGTGAATTTCAAATATGCTTTTGAACTTGCTATTCTATTTTATAAGCTAAGTAATATACGAAAAACCTAAGATTTTTTTGAAACCGAAGGTCCGTGAGTCTCGATACTAGTCTCTGTGAGGTGTCAAAAGCCTGGTCACTTATCCGGCAAGGTTGGGATGTGCCGAGACAAAAAGTCGCTACATGGGATGATTCTCAGCCTCAAACAATATTATTCTCAGGTGGAACAACGTGAAACATAGAATTTTGCAAAACATTGATCCACGGTTGAAATTCAAAATAGCACATACACTTAATATAATAATTGTCGGAGTAAATAGTTTTAAAATGCAAAATGAGAATGTTAGCATCTATACCTTATTTTATTACTACTAACAAGATTTCGTTTTAAGCTTGGTTTGGGATAAGTGAAAAGTCAGGGACGATGAATTTATCCTTTTTGGGGCATTCTCGGATCGAAATGCATCTTGTTCTATGATCCCTAAAAGTTATAAAATAACAAAAGTCAAATAAGTTAGTTAGTTGCTTAATATGAAAAGTACAAAAAAATGAGAAAAATGAAAAATACAAAAATATGTGTAGGAATAAGAGTATATATTTAAAAATGGTAAAAACGGGGCTTTTCAAAACTTATGAGTCTTTAAATTCCCCTTGACAAACACTTAGCTACTTTTCGAGGTTATTAGTCGAGGGGGATCGAGATTCTTAGTTTTCTAAGTGCTTACTTCATAGCATTGCGTGAGGACACGACAATGTCTTAGTATGGGGGATTTTGGTATGCGTTTAATTACACATACCTTTCACCATTAAAATCGGACTTAAATGACCCAAAACGTACCAAAAATACATTGTATTTGTATGTTTTCACTTATTTTGTGCAGGAAACGGATATCCGAGAAAAGGACGAAAAATCAAGCAAAAACGGACAAAACCAAGCACGGAATGGAAAAGCGTGGAAAAGCCAAAGTCAAATCGACCAAAGTCAACAGTCAAAACCGATGCCGAAAATGAAGAATACTTAATGGGCCCACCCGAACCCATCTAATGGGCCGGGAAAGCCCATTAGTATATAACTAGAAGACTTAAAGGCCCAATTTCCTTTCAGACATAAACCCTTTTTTCCTGCCAATGAACAGTACCCAAGTACTGTTCATTGTCTCCTACCTCTGGCAAACAAACAAAAACTCATTAAATCTATAAACCCCACACCCCACATGGATCAATGAACAAGCTGACAATCCTGAACCCCTCCATTGGTTCGAAAAAAACAACAAGATTTTAAGGGCTGTGATCGTTTTACTTGGGGACAAAGGAAATTTGATGGCCAAGATGATATTGAGCTTCGTCCTTCTCACCAAAGAACACACGTTCATAAAGCTTATGGGGTCCTTAAAAACAGATCTGAATGAGCCCTGAATGACGTATAGTCCTTGAATAAATCCTAAGATACTATAAGAACAATGACTGTGAATATAAATATTAAAACGCGAGAATTCAATACTTATACCAAATGAACACAAGAAACTAATACTAAAATTGCTATTACTAATACTAATTTGATTGGGGAATATTCAAGTCAACTGCCGTTTACAAAACTATTCAGTTCCTTTTATAAGCTTAAGGAACCCTAAATACGTTTAAGAGATAATACTTTAACTCTCCTAATCAACTCTAAATTGATAACTATTAACTTATAATATTACAACAGACTTAACTGTCTGACCACATTATTAACTTTAATACTCCAAAAAGACCTTAAGTTAATGCTGGCAGACTTAAACTTTGCTCTACCAGACTTAACTTCTATACTAACAGTACTAACTAATCATCTATCAGTACTAACTATAACTAACAGACTTAACTTTAATACTAACAGTATTAAGTCTGTTTACAATATTTTTCCTAACATTCTCACCTAATTGATCTCATTCATGAACTTCAAGTTCTTCATACTTTGGCATCACTTGGGCTGTAGAGGATTGTACTTGAACTTCTGTCTCAAAATATAAGTCTTTAAGTCTTCAAATCTTGACAGCAACTAGTCTTCATAGCAACCCAATCTTGACTGCAACAAAATATAGTTTTTGGCAAACTACCAGCCATAAACGGATTTGTTGTGTCTTTACCATGAGCCGTTTGCTATGGACTAGCCATGTTTAGGTTGTAAGACCATGGTACATTGATAACCATATGATTTTGAGCAAATCATCAGCTATAAACGGATTTGATAACTCTTTACCAGCTAGCCATTTGCTCTGGAGTAGCCATGCTTTAGTATGAATACTATGGTGCATTGAATACCATACAATTTTTGGTAAATTGTCAACAGAACGATTGAGAGGGTCTTTACCCCAAGCAGTACAAGCAGCCGTTTGCTCTGACTAGTTTATTCTTATGTCCTGTTAGACATGTGAACCAAAGACCATTTTTTGTGTGGTGGTTAGCCAACACTCAATACCCTCTGCCGTCTCATGATCAAATTTGGCTAAGTCATCATCATTAGAATCTTCAAATTCCTCCAGCTGCTGTTTTACAAATTTGATCAGCTCCAAAGCCATAGTGCTTTCTTCTTCAGTTTCTAACTTCAAATCCAACAGTGTGAAAGCCACTTCCTTGTCATAGGGTATCATATTTTCTACAAGCAAATGAATGACTATCCATTTACTTGTCATGATAGTATGTACCCTGAGGAAACTATGTAATTTCCAGCTAATACTCTTCCAGTTAAACTTTCATAACCAAAAGTCAGCAGTGTCACCTTGATTAAACTATTATGCAGATCTCCCCAAAGCAGCAAGTGTGTGTGACCCCCCCCCCCTTTTGTGCCTAGCCTTCTGGTATTTCATCATCTTGATTATTTTTCCATTAAAAGTTGCATGAGACATGCCCTTTCATGTCTTCTCGTCAAAGATTGATAGGACTCCCATCAAGTCGGAAGAACTCTTATTTCCATACTACCTTTTACCATATTCAGATAGCAATCTTCCAAAGTTTGGTTGGATCATATTGATGGTTTATAGTTTGTGAATTAAAATGACTTCCATAACAATGGGATATGATGATCAAGAATCTCAACACAAATCACTTTATCTTCATCAGGAGCTATAAGTAAGCATATCTTTAAGTCATCATCTTCTCTTGTGAGACCAGAGGTATACTTTCTTCTTTTTGCTTTTTGCTTCCTTCTTGTACCTAACTTCCTTTTCTTAGCTCCTTCTACCTCTTTATCTTCCTCATGGACAGATTCAGCCTTCTGTTCTTTCTCATTATCAGCATCTGCTCATCATCTTTTTTGACTGCTCTTTTCATCTTCTTTCAGATCCAATAGCCACAAAAGTCTGATCTTGTTCTTTATATCTCTTCATACAAGACTTGGATCTCCTCCAAAGGATTTTAGACTTTAACACAGCATGCTTCTTATTTGCAACATTTTCAATAAGTGATCATCCTGATTTCTAGCGAGATATTGTTGGTGGCTTGTTTCTGATAGCAGCATATCTTTGTTCTGCAAGAAACTTCCTTTGGGCAGCAATTGTGTCATGTAGAAACTTTGCTCTATCCTCAATAGAATATTGCTCCCTTTCTTCTTGTTGAATCTTTTTTGCAAGAATCTGATATGCATTTAGTCATGCTTGAATGTAGTCAAATTCAGTTTGCACATGCTTTCTTTTGCGAGCTTCTTCCTCGTTGCTCTACCAATCTTCTAGCCAGAAGCGCATCAAGATGAATTTGTCTTTTGGTTCAAGCATCCAGTTGACTTGCATTCTTGAGCTGCCTCTAAACTTGCTAGCGTCTTGAAGCTCTTGCTCTCTTATTTCTCTGATGCTTGAAACTTACGGCTTTAAGGCTTCTTAGTTATAGGAATCTTTTCCTTCTCTCCTTTGGACTCTTTCTGTCTCACCAGTATTAAGTTCAGCTGAAGGTGTACTACCAGTATTAACTTGAGCTGAAGGTGTACTACCAGAATTAACTTGAGCTGAAGGTGTACTACCAGTATTAACTGGTCTTTCAGCAGGTTCTTCAAAATCTAAGACCTTGGTAGGAGTTGTTGTAGATTTGGGATTCCTTCTGTAAATCTTGCTACCAGGAGGGGCTTGTGATCCCTTAAATTCCTTCAGCAAGCTACAGATAGTTAAGATTTGTGAGCCTCTAAGTTTAAAGACTTATTTGTTCATATGCTTAGTCCTCCCCTGAATCCTTTCTCTTTTTCAGGAAGTAGCAAATTATTTCCTTGATCTTTTGAGAAGGAATATCGTGATCGTGACCCTTCGCACCGTCTTCATCCTCATTTCCTTTCTTTTCTCTTCTGCCTCAACTTATTTTCTAGCTTCTTGACCTTCTCTATCAGCTTGGACTCGCTATGTTCCAAGAGTCTGCTTAGTGTCACTCAGTTCCTTTTCTAAGGATTCTACTCTTGATTCTCCAGTAAGGTACAAGAATCTAAGCAGGTTTCTAAGGTTGCCTCACTTTCCCTTCACTTAGTTCTATATGTTTTGGAATCCAGTTCATGTGAAGGGTGGTGGAGGGGACATATGAAAAAGTAAGGTTGTGCTAATATTGGGATGGACCGGTTCCCCTGTGTTCATTAATATGGAGGTGATGGAATGTTGAGGAATGGGGATTAGTTGTTGGTGTCCAGGATGGTTAGTGATGGGTTGGGAAGAAAATGTTATTGTGTAAGGTTGTACATTACATGAGGTGTGAAGAATGTTAGTTGTACACTTGATGGTTGAGGGGGTGGTGTTGTAGATTGTACAGGTTGGATAGAAGGTGGTGAAGATGTTAGTTGTACACTTTGTGTTAGTGGAGGTGGTTGTGTTGATGGAGGAGTTGATGTTATAGGTGGAGTAGGGATTTGTACATGAGATGGTGTAGGAGTTGGTACAGGCTGAGATGGTGTTGGAGCAGCACTTGGTTGAGGTTGACCTGCATCAATGGTTAGCATAGCAGGCAATAATGGTCTATGTATCCCTTGAAAACTTCTTTTCATATTTCCAAAAATCTTTTTTAGTTTAATAATACAGACACAAAAAAGTTTTTGTTCAGTCTGTTTATTCAACAATCATTTGAAGAAAACGAAGGGTAACAAAAAAAACTTGATTTGCTTTTTAAATTTATAGATCATTCCATCACAGAAAGTTTTTGAAAAAAATTAAAGTCTCTTCAGTGGAAAGACTGATCAAAGCATTGGCAATGTTGCTACCAAACTGTTCCCGAGCCTCACCACTTTTGAGCTTAATATCAATAAGAAATGTGATGAATTAAAAATCTCCATTGGGGTGTAAACTGACTTTTCTAAAATGTAAAAGTTCTGTCATTTACATACCCAATATTTTGTAATCCTGCAAAAATCTCTTTATTTTGCAACATGTTAATCCCTGAAGCATCTGCTAATTGGAGTTGCCTCCTAACAGACTCTTCAGTGATTGTATATTCAATAGAATCTATAGTTGCATTAAGTTGTTGAGTCCCATCCTGCAAGTGGTTCTGGTAGTTGCAGTCTGCCAAAAAACAGCTTGACAAAGGAATCTAGATAGAATGGATTGTAGGAGAGCATAATCCTCAATGTTTAAGTGTTTCTGAGGAAATCCACTATCTTTGTGTAATCAGCACTCTCAGCAGGTTTGAATAAGAAACCCACTTGATTATGCTTATCACAATACTTGAGTTGCGCCATTAAAAGATTTGGTGAAAAATATTTAAAAATTAGTACTGGTGATGGGACGTTTGAAAGATTAGGTCTGGTAGTGAGAGTCATTTTACTGATTGCTTTTGAGAGAGGATCTTTACAAGAAAAAGATAATAGGGTAAATAGTGATAAGGATGAAAGAGAAATTACTTTATCCTTATATAGGTACTCTATCAGCGATTTAGGCGGCTAAAAGATCTTCAACGGTTATATTTGAATAAAATAAATTGATTTTATTTCAATCAGTATTAAGTGAAAGCGACTTAGACCTTAAAAATTTTTGCACTACAGACTTAAATCAGTCAACCAGTATTAATAATGACTCACCAGACTTAACATATTTTCAACCAGTTTTAATTATATTTACAGCAAGTTGACCACAACATCATTACTTACAACCAAGCATCATTACTTACAACCAACCTGCATCCAATTAGCAAGTGACAGCTGGCATGTCCTTTTTCATGTCCAAGTTGAGCCTGCAACATCCTTTCCAACTCCAAGTAGTACCTGCAAAGTTAGTCTATACAAGAAAGGCAATTCTAATCTAACTTATAATTAGCAGAATTAACCTAAGAGAACTACCAGTATTAAGTGGTTACCCAGATTTAACTAACAGACTTAATACTAAGCTACCAGTATTAAATCTCTATATTACCAGAAATAATCCTAAATTATACTACCAGAATTAATTCTAACTTATACTACCAGGATTAATTTTCTAGCTTATAACTACCAGTACTAATCTAAACTACCAAAATTAATGTCCCCCCCCCCCCCTAGATTAATACTATTTTACATAAAATTTACACTTTTTCCTCCCCTTAAATGGAGCTTATTGGTTTACCATCCCAATGTTAACCAGCAAAAAATTAAACCTTGGACCATCAAATGCTTTGGTTAACAGATCTGCTACATTTAAGTCCGTGTGAATTTTCTGCACTTGTATCAGCTTCTTCTCATAGCAATCCCTAATGAAGTGATGCCGTATCTCAATGTGCTTCGTCTTTGAGTGATATCAGGATTCTGATTATTCAAATGGGCCTTTGATTTATCATATGGATATGGTGTTCATGAAGTTGAAACCCCTAGTCCATAATTGATTTTGCAGCCATAGCCACTTGACCACAGAGCAGCTTGCAGCAGCTACATACTCCACTTCAGTTTGTTTAAGTAGCCACTATGTCTGCGTTTTGCACTGCCATAAGCGATTGAACCTCCTTCCAAGAAATTGCAGCCCACCATTGTTGACTTCCTATCAAGGTTAGCAGCACCAATCACTAGTCCGACTAAGCAACTAAGTCTAGAGGAGATTCACTGGATACCAAAACCTAGCTTTGGTTTACCCATGATGTACTCTTAAATACCACGTGACAACATAGAAAGGGACAGCCTTTGGGGTTACTTAGAAAACGAGAACAGAAACGCAAGCCCAACTGCATACATTAATATCATGCCCATGAGGTTGTCAGATACATAAGACATCCTAACCTGTATCGTATATAGATGTCAAACCACATCAGGACCATCCTTCATCTTGAGCAAAGGGCCTTTGTTATCATAGGAGTAACCTGCAAGACTTCACACTAACAAGTCAAACTTCATCAGTGATCTCAGCCAACATACTTAAGTCTTGAACATAAAGAGATCCCTTCTTGCTTATGCCTTGCTGTGGTAAACCAGGAAAAAATGTAAGCACTTCATCCAGGCATCTACTCTTCGTTACCCTGTCGTCACCTCATCTCTCCTATCACTCATCTCTCATAGATGATTGAATGGTGTTAGGGGTTAGGGGAGATGTGATCCGATAGCACTCATTGGAACCTCCCTCATTAAGGCTTCAAATTCATCACTCCAAGACTTCTATGTAGATCCAAAAATGATATCATCTACAGAAATTAAACTAAGAATGATATCCTTTTGTCCTTCTTTATGAATACGAGTCTTTGAGTCTATGTTCCCCTTCAGATAGCCATGTTTCTCTAAAAAGGTAGATAGAGTATCATACCAAGCACGAGGAGCTTTGATGTAGTCCAGTACAGGCTTTAAAACAACCTATTACACTTCTTGGGGTGATCTGGATCACAAAACCAGGGAGGATGAGAGGACATAAACCTCCTCTTCAATAGTGTCCATACAAGAATGCACTCTTCACATCCATCTGAAAGACTATAAACGCCATATATGAGCAAAGCAAAAAATAACCATATGGCTTCCATCTAGCCACAGTGCAAAAAACAACATCATAGTCAACCCTTCTTCTTGCCTATGACCTTGACTACCAGCCTGCTTGTTCCTGAAAAACTAAAAAATAAAAAACTCCCCTCAATCATCTTTTTATTCCTGAATACCCAATAGTATCGTACCTAACACCTTAGGCACCATTGGGTAAATGCCACCAAGAACCCATTCTTGTGTGAAGCTTGAACAGCAACAGTTCTTCCTACATACTTCAACCCAAGCTTTCATCTTCAAGGGCTTCTGAGACTTTCCTTGGTTCAGATTGAGATAAAAAGCAAGCAAAAAGACAATGTTGTTGATCTTTATGATTGCTTCTTTGTTGTGCTTGTATGTAGCTCACTAGAGCATGAGCTTCAGTGATCTTCTTGAGAGAGCTTCTAGTCTAACGAGTGTAATTGGAGATCAACTTCCAAGGAATTTGACAATTAGGATAGCATTGAGTGAATCCTCAAGTGTGGGTGTTGTATTGACATCTACCTCATCTGTAGATTGTTGAAATCCAGTAAAATCCCATCATCATCATAAGATGCTTTCAAAGATACCTTCACTTGATTTATCATAAATCCTTATTTCAGGCATCTTATCATCATCTGCATCAGAGAATACCTCTTCCTCATGATCAGCACTAGGAGAGATAGCTTCAATATTGCCAGGAGTAACTTCCTCAAAACCAGTATTAAGAGTATCACTACCAGTATTAACAGAATTAGTACTGGTAGGTGCGTTGCAGGTACTGTCCCTAAGTGCTTCCAAAAGGCAAGACATCCAGCTCTTTCAAAGTCATAATGTCATCAGCAGACTTGGATATTGGTGTAGAAGATGGCTGCTTAGGGGAGTGGGTCTTCTTTGTAGCAATCTTTTCAGAAACCGCTGCTTTTCTAGTTGCTAGCACAGTCAAATATTGAAGAAAACCACCATCAGGTCCTGCAGCCATCCTCAGTCCTCATCATCAATATCAATGACATCTTTTGAACCTGCAGATGGTTAGCTTTGATTTGCAAAGAGACCGGTATATAGTTCATGGAGTCTGTAAATAATCTACGTCAAACATCCACCAATGGCCTATACCCTGTACATTGGGTTTTTTCCTCACGAAAGTTGACATAAGGTTTTTACTTCACTCTTTTGTTTACTAGATTATAAACCCTAAAGGCTTTACTGTTCATAAAGAGTAACCACAAGAAAACCCTCAATCAGATTTTCCATCAAAACTTTCCTAGGGCTAAAGAGTATTGAGAATGGTAACATAAGGCACCCAAATGGTCTTATTAGCTACGGATTGGTTTGTAGCCAACAAAACTCATAAGGAGTTTTGTTTCTGAGGCTTGATCAATCTTACCCTTTTGAAGGAAAAACAAGCATATGACTGCGTTCTGCCCAAAAAGTGGTAGGTAAGTGTGAGTCAGCTAGCATAGTCCCTAGCAGCCTCTAGAACGGTCCCTACTCATTCTCCTCAGCAACCCCATTTTGCTGAGGAGTTCTTGCATTACTAAACTCCTGTTTTATACCCTTTTCCCCACAGAACTCAAGCATAACCCTATTTTTAAATTCTGTCCCATTATCTGATCTAATGATTTTTACTTTTTGATTAAGTTGGTTTTCTATCTGTCTTATAAAAGTCTTAAGGATGTCACTAGTCTCATCCTTTTTGGCTAGAAAGAAAACCCAACAAAACCTTGAACAGTCATCAGTAATCACTAGACAGTAACTTGTATGGTTGATACTCCTTACTGAGGTAGGTCCAAATAAGTCCATATGCAAGGTGTGTAATGGGTGGGTCACATATCTGTCAATCTTGGCCTTACAGGAGGCCTTGTGTTGGCTTTCCCCTCTGACATAGCAACACAAGTGTGGTCCATTTTTTTTGAAACTCTTGACAGGTAACCCTCTAACTAGATTTCTCTCACAAGTTTATTTAGGTTTTTGAAATATTAAAGATGAACCTACACCTCCTGTGCCACAATTTAGCTTCATCAAATGAGCTTTTTGCTAATAAACAGCGTAATCGGGTCTTTTGAAGAATCAACAATTTTTCATATCAAAAGTATACAAGTTGTGTCGCCTAGGAACTTTAAGAAGGACCTTGATTTTCATGAGCATCTTGAAGTCAGAGGACACCACAAAACACTCTATTTTCAGTAAAAAGTACATTATCTTTTTATCACATATCTAGATAATGAGAATAGATTAAAATGTCCAAGTTCTTTCACAAAAGCCACATCATCAAAAACTAAATTTCCTAATCTAATTGTACCTTTTCCACTGATACTACCTTTACTTCCTCCAAAAGTAACAGATCCCACTTTGGATAGTTCTTGATAATCTTCAAGATGGGCCCTGTTACCAGTCATTACGAAGGTATGTATGTGCCCAGAACATCACTTATCAAAAATACCTCTATTCTCTATAATGCTTCAGTGATGATCCTGCACAATCAAAAAGAGATAGTTTTTCTGCTTTTGGACCCAGGCCTTCACGAGGCTTGGGTCCGCCTGTGGACCTCTAAAAACATTAACATTTGAATCAGGGTTGGTCCACTATTAGTATTGAGAGTGGTATTACCTTTTTCATCCAAACACAACCTCTAGGTCTTAACAGCAGTGCCCTTGTTGCCTTAACAACATATTTATTGACTTGTTTGCTGTATTCCTTGAAAAGGTCGATTTAAGGTGAACTTTGTTTTGAAACATTTCTTTGGACTTTTAAAGATTCACCTAGAATGTTTAAGGCTGGTTTTGTTGAAGTCTGGTTGCTACTGGTCTATTTTTATTCTAGCAGTATTAAAACGATAAGCACACTACAGAATAACATTTTGCTTGCCATATTAAATTGAGAACTACCAGACTTAATTTGAGTGCGCAAATTAACATCACACTACCTAAGAATTAAACATTTGCTTGCCAGTATTAAATGCTAGAACTACCAGACTTAATTTTGAGTCCACTGAAATAACAGTACTAACATTTCCATGACCCAGTATTAACATTTACCCTAACCAGTTTTTAATATTTTGCTAGCATTACTATGGATTGGGGCTAATGTTAACTTAGTTGTACAGGTCTGAGGAGAGAACTGATTTCTTATCACCCTGTTAGTGTTAGTCCAGGCCGGTGGTGGCTTTGCCGACCATGAGCATGAACCACCCTTGGCTCTTAAGAGCAGCTTCCTTGCCATCTTCTCTCATAATAGTCACTGTCCTTAATCAAGTGACTAGACTTCCACACACAAAACATGTTTTTTCTTTCAAAGAAATATCCGCACCTAATTCCCTTTCATTCTTGAATTCGATCTGTCTGTTATTTGAAGGAGATAGGTAGGGAGTCACTATTGTCCTAATTGGTTGCCAGGGTTTTTTACATGCCTGTGTCATAACTACGGGACAACTTTCTGTTTGGGGTTATAGAGCACATGTGGTTGAGTCTTTGGGTGGCCAATGGTAACCTGCTCAATAGAAGGTATAGTAAATAATGGTCATGGATAGGTCATCATTGAACTTAAGGTTAGATACAGCTCTAGCTACCCCATCACTGTCATAGATGGAAAGGTTGAGTAAACAGTGGAAAATTAGCATCAGACACAGTAGACTAGGAGAATTGAGGTGAGGTCCATATTTACCATACTCATACAAGAATCATCTATGTCCTCACTGATACCCTAGGTATAATCACCACTAAGATGGATGGGGGACCCTCTAATAACTCTACCTGTTTAAAATCTGCTATATAGTGGGATGACATATAGCAGCATCTGTTTCCCTAAGAGCAAACTACCTCTACTTATCTCTTCCTCATATCCCTCAGGACCTCAGCATTTGATTGTAGGCATATCCTCTACCTATCTTAACAGTTGAGCTCACCCACTATAATTAGCATCCAAAAGATTTTTATAGAAAATGCAAACCAAGAATCACAATTTTTGTAAATGCATCTTGTCCTTGAACAATCTTTCCATTCTATTCTTCTAGTACTTTTCTTATAGCTTTTTTCATCTTTTTTTAAAAATTTGATTAAGGCTTGAAAATTTAATTTTTTCAGTAAGGAAGATTGTTTTTTGTGGGAGGCTCTAAGCTGAGTTTCTAATTTCTTAACGACTATCTTATGGGCAGTTAATGGCAACTTTCCCTGTCACCAAATATCGATTGCAATTCATCATACTTAGCTTGAAGAACATTATATGAATCTAAACACAACTTAGATCACATGGATACCTCTTATTTACAGTGAAAGGCCATTATAGCATTGATGAGTTCCTCATCTGGCCATCAGCTCTACCCAATTTGATCTACCTTCATCAATGGCATTCAAGGCTTCCATTTCAGTTCGCACTAATAGGCTTGAAATCCTGACCACCTACCCGCTTCCTGCCTGCTACGTTCTTTGAACCTTTAAACTTGCACTCCCTGGCAAAATGCCAGATATTGTGTTAATTGAAACATTCTACTTTATCTCTAATCAAATGCCACATGCTTTTTTCCATCCTCTCTTGGCTGTCGGCCTGTCTCTTTGTAGAACTTCTTAATCTTTATGCAGTCATGAAGCAATCTGCCAATCTATATCTATTTCTTCCAAATCCCAATCATCAATTGATCTAGGTCCTTTATGTAATCATATAACACATCATCAGCATTTGTGGCTAGAAAAGAATGGATAACTTCATCAGCAAGACCAGGAGTAGCAGTTGTTGTTGCTTTGGAAGAGGAAGTGGTATAAGAACTATAACTTCCTGAGCTGTGGCTTGGCTTATGCTTGCTGGAAGAGGCTTTGGCTTGTGATAGAAAAGCCACATTATCAGATGTAAGGGAAGAAGATGATGTCTTTTTTTGGATGTCTTGTTCAAGACACTCAATTATTATATAAATCATCAATTGACAGTGTGTCAATATTCCTTCTCGTATCTCATTGTCATGCTAGACTGTCCACGCAGGAGGAAGGACCCTCAAAAACTTGTGATTTGCGTCTTCCATCTGACACACCAGCACCAAGGGCATCCAACTGTGATAGGAGTTTTTGGAACCTATCATAACCCTTTCCTCTAAGCTTTCCTTAGACGAGATAGTAAATGCCTCAAACTGTTGTTTCAAAATAGCTTTTTGCATTTTCTTTGAGTTTGCATTACCACCAAACCATGTCTTGATGGCTGCACCAGATCTCTTTTGGCACATCCATAGCCATGAAAACGTCTGAGATGATCTTTGGAACAGCCATTAGCAGTATGTTCTAGCTTTCCTTTCTTTCTCATCACAAACAGTTCTTCCTGTGTGCCGAGGAAAACCCTGTAATACACCATCCTTACCTTTTGGTGACACGCTTTCTTTGGAGTTCCATTCTGAATCACTTTCCAGACCTCATTATCTATATACTTAAGATATGTTCCATCTCCAAACGCCCACGTATCATAATCAACATTTTAGAGGACGAGTTTAAGAAGTTTTGAAAGTGTATTTGTGGTGATTATTTGTGGTGGTTTAGCAGGAGCATCTCCTTTGTTGGTTCTGGTACAGATCCATCCAAAGATGCATCATCAGAAGAGAAAGTTTCTCATGATATCATAAAAAGAAATAATCCATCATGAAGAGGAAAACATTAACGTTTATGTATGTTAGACATGATTATTTTGATTTGGTGGAATAAAAAGGTTTTGATCTATGTTCAATCTTGTGCAAAGTCCCTTTAGTGGCTCTGATACCACTTGTAGGTCCTTATAAACAGGATCTGAATGAGCCTTGAATGACTTATAGTCCTTTGAATAAATCCAAAGATACTATAAGAGACAATGATTGTGAATATAAATATTGATACGCGAATATCAATACTTATACCAAGACGAACACAAGAACAAATACTAAAATTGCTATTACTATTACTATTTGATTGTGAATACTCAATCAACTGATTATTTTTACAATACTATTCTACGTTCCTTTTATAAGCTTAAGGAACCCTAAACGCGTTAAGAGATAATGCTTATCTCTTTCCTAATATCAGACGCTAAATTGATAACTTTACTAAAATTAATAACATACTAACTGTCTGTCCAAGCAGTATTGACTTTAATAACTGCAACTTAAGTTATGCGGCAGACTTAACTTGCTCTACCAGACTTAACTTCTATACTAACAGTACTAACTATTCAGTCTATCAGTACTAACTATAACTAACAGACTTAACTTTAATACTAACAGTAACTTAATATACCAAACTTGATACTGAAGTAAAATCTCCCAAATTTGTTACTTAAGCTTGCACTATTGTAGATTGAAGAATGGTGTAGAGAATTTGTGCTGATCAAATCTCTAAAAACACATCACCTCTTGAATTTATCCACATCGACATCTTCGTGTGACACTGAGCACTACAACGTAACTCCTTTAAGTGATAGTTTTCCAGGTCCTCAACCAACCACCCCTTGACCGCTGGAAACTAGATAAACCAAGTCCCAATCATAAACTGTAAATGTTCAAGCAAGTTATCATTGAAATCATGCAACCACCCAACCCCGATTTCAAGATAAAATAAGTAAACTCCTTTGTGAAACCTATTTCAATCTCAAATAAGTGATACCAAACAAACTCCGTAACCAATTAATTCAAACAATCTAAAAACGAGCCTTTTAAACGTTTAAGAACATTTAAAACCAAAATCCATAAACTTTCTGTTAGCTTCCCCTTAAACGAAGCATCCATTTTAATCTGAGATCCAAAAACAAATACCTTCACTCCTTTTTCTGTCCGAGATCTTTTATCATCCAAGAACCAAAAATCATGTATTACTCGATATCGCATAACACTAGCAGCTGAAACTTTTTATCGAACAATACAAACAGTCGAAACCTCTTCTCGGATATCAATAGCAGCATAAGATATAGAAGGCGGCACAAAGTATCTCCAAGCAGTATTAACAAATACGCCCAAGCAGCAGAAATTTACTTCGAAGCCCAATAGTAATAAAGCCCAAAAACAATTCTTCTTTGAACACATGCTACATTAACTGCTTAGACATCACCAATATAAATGAACAGTTTTAACCATACCTTGTACAACACCAATATGAAAACATATATACGTGCAAGCAATATTAATCCATGAAGCCCAAACAGTATACACATGATGGCAGCAACATACTTGTGTGACATAAACTCCCTACAACTCTAGCAGCATATAATTCTAAGCAATGTTAACATAGGGCCCACGATCACAACCAATCAGAACCCATGTGTATAAGATTAGGGTTTCTCCTCTCACAAACCCTCAAGCATAACGAACAAACATCATACACACGAGCAACACATAAATTAGAGTTTTCTTCCAACCATATCACACGACTGTAACCAACTTATAAATAACAGCTATATCAATGAAGAATCACTTTATGACAAGCAACGAAACAAATCTGAATAAGAAGATACACAAACTTCTCTTTGAAAGATGGGATTCTTTCCTCCATCTGTATGAGTACAAGTACATGATCTGTTACTACCATATTTAATAAAAACATATGGATCTTGTCTTGATATCCATGGTAATTGTCTTCACCAGTACAAGGTTTAGCAATACAATACGAGCTACAATCATAAAACCATGCACGCCCTAGACGACTTACAAGAATAGCCGTGTGAAGATCAATAAACATTCAAGAACTGTTCAAGTGAAACCCTAATTGAAAAATCTTTATGATGCACAAAACCCTTTAAGAATAGTAACAATGCTTAACAATCGTATTGCATACCCAAAACAGGTAGAGAGGACGATTATAAGCATCATTATAGCACTGAATCTTCAAAACCCCATAAAACTTTCACCACACGATTTCTTGAAAATTAGGGTTTTTAGGGTTTCTTTAAAACCTTGTAGATCCTAGATCGAGAGCCACGAGGCTCTGATACCAATTGTGGAAACCTAAAGATCGTTGTAACTCATGTTGTTTAGATCTTTATCTAGGATAATATCAATGCTCATAAGTTATAAAAACAAAGCGGAATAAGAACAAAGATATTCAACAAGGTTTTATTACCATACGTTTCCATCAAGCCCCATATCTAGACGATCAACTCTAGAACGGTTACATCAATAAACTGTAACAGGGATCAAGGAAAACCTTGATTACCTTGAGGCTACACCAACACTCTAGACGTCTACATCTTTTACACTTTGTGTACACACACTTTTCTGGATATCTAAAACTATGTATCTATGATCTCTTTATATAGGGAGAGATCATGACTTACAAAGGAAACATAATACAATTAGGAAACTATTAAATAGCATTAATCAACATTAATTCTTTCCTATCAACAATTAATAGCATTAATAACTTGTCTTTATCCTTTTAAGCAAGTCATCAATGTTGTTCTTGTTTCCTTCTTTAAGGAGATCTTCTGAAATCTTATCATCATTTGAAGAATTCCTCCTTTGTCTTTTAAGTCCTTCTTGTTTCATTCGTGTTTTGTCTTATCAACTCAAATATAATTCCTAACATTATGACTGTGAACATGGAAGCTCAGAATCTATCAGAAACCAAGCTTCGGGGGAGATTGTTAGCCTCAAAATATCGAGTCAAACAAGGAATCTCATTTCAAGGTTTAAGACCTCGCTTCGGGGGAGATTGTTAGCCTCAAAATATTGAGTCGAACAAGGAAGCTTGGTCACTCAACGAGGAAGCTTCGGTCTTTATTTAATTAAATGTTATAATAGGCTAGAACGGGGATCGGGCTCGTTAATTAATCTAATATTGTACGCGTCTTAGACTAAGGTCCAATGTAATCCCGGGCCTGGCCCAAGTTAACATTAAACCCGACCCATGGCAAAAGCCCATCCGGCCATAAGGGTATAAATACCCCTCTCTAAGTGTGGAGAGGGTGTTGGTCTCATTTGTTTCACACACTTAGAAATCAACCATCTCTTTTTTCTTCTCTCTACTTTCTCTCTCTAAACTTCTCTTTATAATTTTTTCATATCTTCTTTCTATTTTTCTTGTTCAATCATGGTGAAGTGAAGGTGATTTCAGGTTCCGACAATAATGTACTGAAGGTGAGTACATACAAGGTAGGCTAAGGCGATTTGGGTGTAATGATTGGTTTAAAGGTTAACAATGCTATTCATTAATAGTCCGGCTTAACCAGAAAATTATGAGAACCGTGAAAAAGGATAGGCTCGAAGGATTGTACTAGGGGTATCCTACACAAAAGATGAGTGCATGGAAAAGGTGTGGGATTGTTATATGATCGGTGTGACCATCATAACAGTTACAGGTTTAAAACATGGGTTAATCCTAGCGCCTCTTATCTAGAAAATCCTAATACTCACTATGCGGTCTTGGGATGCATCACAAAAACAAGTTCTAGAATTTAATATACTACCGGTACACTCATATAGCTTAATACCGATACCAATGCTCCAGAAAAGGTGATAAAGACCATACGTACACATCCGTAACGACAGAATAGACACATATGACTGCATTCGAACCCTAACTCGAGAAAGCTAAAAGTACAAATTATCTTGGGTATTAAAAATAGATACCCGAATTCCTAAAGATTTGAAGGCAAACCTCACATTTTTGGAGTAGAATTTTAAGGGTTTTGTGCTAGTCATATACATTCCTATCCACGAGACACTATTAATACTTGGTTTTCGTCGGTATGTGTCATACAAAATTTTAAATTTGGGTCAAAATTACCTTTTATGCTATGTTTTGATATAGTACCCATCATTTTAAGGAACAAGAAAATGGCAAATGAAGGAATAGTTTCTAAGGCTTTTTTCCCCCTACACTTAAGTTGAACATTGTCATCAATGTTCTATAGAAGTACCCGTATTAACGAATAAAGGGAAAAGAAAACAAGTAAAAGAAACTAGTACTCCATTGGGTTGCTCAATAATGGAGAAGAAACATGCGATAACTGGTTAAATCATCCTCTAAGAATCATCCAATAAAACTTCCTAAGAACTTTCAAGCTTCTTCTTATCAAATATAACCTGTAATCAAAGACAAAGACAACTACACCAAGCATAAAATCGGCAGGATAGATATATATATATATATATACAACGAGAGTTTAGGGTTTTGACTCTATGAAAGTAGTAAATATAGGATGAGAGTAATGATGCAATCATAGGTTTATGCAGGTTTATAAAAAAATTACAAATTTTAAATGTTGTGCAAATTATTTTTCAAAAATACTTGAAAATTTTCAAATTTTACTGTAGCTGGGCTGATGACGCCGTCAGGATAAATCCTGACGTTGTCTCCAGGCTCTGAGCAATTTTTTTTCGTTTTCTTTGAAAATTATATACTCCCTCCGTCCCATAATAAGTGTCCACTTTGACTTTTCTTAGTCTTTCATGATTAACTTTGACCCATAAATATTGTTTATTTGTGTACCATTTATATTGATGAAAATTATACCAATGAAAATACATTTAAAAATCAACTCATTCATATATTTTTTATCAAGTATTATTTAACACAAATAAAAATATTAATGGTCAAAGTTTAATAAGAAAGACTCAAAAAAGTCAAAGTGGACACTTATTATGGGACGGATGTAGTAAGTTATTTTTTGTATGAATTACTACATGAAACCTGAGATTAGTCAACACAATCATATGACTCGAAACTGACGCGAATTAATCTAAACAATTTATTTAATATGTTTGAATTGGTTCTTAAAAACCGGATATTTCCTCTACACTTATTTTGTTGCAAAATACCTTTTGATTGAAAATTAAGATACGAGGTTAGAGACAAAACAAAGCATGATTACATAAATGATGAATTCAAACATAAAAGAATAAATTAGAAGAATTAAAACACAAGACATCCTAATATGCGATAAAAATAAACATTGGGTTACATCCCAAGAATCGGTTTTCTTTATTTATGAGTCTTGTAGCTAGACTCGAAGTCACACGTCCTTACGTGTCATAGAAGTGATCCAAGTCGATGATTTCCCTTGGATCTTCCTTTTCAGAGAGTTTCCTAGAAGTGGGGAATGATTAGAGGGTTTTCGTGAATTCTTCTCCATCCAGGTCTATTAGCCTAATCTTGGCATGCCATGACCAATCTCCATTTTTAGGTGGTTTGTCCCAATTGATCGGGTTCTTTATCAAATCCTTAGATTCCCACATATTTCTCTTAAGGTTTATAGGTATAGCTCCTAAGAATTCCACCAATCCTTCTAAATACTAGGACGTCTTAAAGGGATTTATTCTGCATCTCTAGCTATTTCCCATCTCCAGAAAATAATAGTTCTAAGAATTCTTCCTAGCAAAGTAAGGAATTCGTGCACCCACACCATCTGAGCTAAGTCGTGGTTTGTATGATTCCCTTTTTCCTAGTGTGGTCCAATAAGGTGCTTCCTCTTGGCCTAGTTCAATCCCTTTTACTCTGAATACTGACCTAGTGATCCCTTCTCCTACCGATATTTTGGCTTTTTTACAATCTATGACTGCATTGGCGGTCGCTAGGAATCTCCTTCCTACTAGCAGAGGGGTTTCGGGGTCCTTCTTCATGTCGATTACATAAAAGTCGGTTAAGAGTTTTAGTCTCCCCATATGGACTTATACATCTCTAACAATTCGAATAGGATAGGAATTGGTTCCATCTGCTAACCCGAATACGTGGTTGGTTTCCTCTAACAGTCCGATGTTGAGCTTTTTGAAAAGGTATAGCGTGATTATGTTTACGTAAGCTCGTAAATCTGGCAAAGTATCAAAAGGTTTTTAGGCATCTTACCTTGGATGAATGCAGACCCATTTTTGCATAGCTCTAAGCTCTCCACGTATTTGTCCAGAATTGCATTGTACATTGGAGCATGAGATAGGACTTCGAGAACCGGTAGGCTGAGATGCAAATCCTTGAATTCATATTCTAAAGTATTCTCGGGTTCTTCAGGTTGTTATGTTCTAATTTCCATGACCGGTTGCGGCTGGTCCTTCTCGGAATGGTTTAACTCATTGGAACACTTTTTGACTGTATTGATCGAATTGTAGGGGTGAGATGAGCATTAGAGATCAACTGCTGGGTAAGAACAAGCATACAAAACTGGAGGGATAGAGTTAACATTCAATTTTGGGTTCTTAATCGTGTCGCTAGGAAGAGCTCCAGCTATTCGATCGGTGATGGCCTTCAATACTGTGTCAATTTTATTGGTCATCTCGCTTTGTTGTTGTTTGAAATCGGCTTCAAACTTTGTCAATCTAGCGTCTTAAGATGCCATGAAGTTGGACACCAATCCTTCGAGATTTGATTGATTGTTAAAATTTGGAGGATTGTTGTTGAAGGAGCGGTTCGGGATCGAACCGTTGGGTTGGAACCGGTTAGGTGGGTTTGAGAAATTATTTTGAGAATTTTTGGGTTGTCTCCACCTAAGGTTTGGGTGACTTTTCCATGATGGATTGTAGGTGTCACCAAAATTGTTTTGCTCGGGCTTGAAAGTGTACCACTTACCTCCAGCTTCATCGGTACGCGAGGACGCATATTCAACAAAGGCTTGTTCATGATTTTTCATGTAGTATTGAGTGTCATGGGGACCACTACAAATCTCATATGAGGAAGTGATCTTGTTCACTTGAGTAGGTTGCATCAGAGCAATGTGAGCTTCCATCAAACGTTAAACTTGATTTTCAAGCTCGATGAGGCGGCAGTCGGATGTACTCGGGACATCTTGAGGCAAAGAGATTGCCTTGACCGGCTTAGCGAAATCCCTTGGGTCGTTCCAACTTTCATTGTCATAGAGGGCGAGGTCCTCTAATAGTGCCCAGGATTCTTCGGCGTTTCTGTCACGAAGCTTACCATCGGCCGATTGGTTAATGGTTCGTCTTGTGGCGAGAGTGACATGGTCATAAAAGATTTGGACTTGGAGCCAAAGGTCGATGCCATGGTGAAGGACTTTTTAGAGTAAGCCCTTGAAACGAGTCCATGCTTCTGAGAGAGATTCTCCTTGATGTTGTTGGAACATCAGGATATCGTTGCGGAGTTTTGCGGTCCTTCCTGGTGGAAAGAATTGAGCAAGGAAACGAGTAGTAAGATCCTCCCATGTGGTGATGGATCCTGCTAGAAGACGTTCAAGCCAATTGCTAGCTTGATCGTGAAGGGAAAATTAAAATAAACGCATGTGTGTTCTTTCCCTATTTTCACCGTCAAGGTCAAGTGAGTCCATAAGTTTTAAGAAATCCTTGAGGTGTTGGTTTGGATCCTCGGACCGAAGTTCGTAGAATGAGCATCCATTTTGCACCAACCGGATGGTGTCGGATCGAAGAGGTACCACATTGTTCCCTACGGTGAGCTAAATGGTATTCCTGTAGACCTCATGGCTAGGTTTGGAGTAATCTCCAAGAGTATGGATAGGATTCGCGTCTCTCATGGTGGTTGACGAGAATGGATTACGAAACAAATATCACAAAGAAAAAGATATACTACAAAAAGCTAATATACAAAAATAAAATTCTTACTTGAAAGGATTCAAACGAGTAGAACTAAGCTAAACTAAGTTCGGAACCTAACTATTCCCCGGCAGCGGCGCCAAAAACTTGATGCGGTAGTCGTAGGACTTCAACAAGAAGTTTTACAACTCTCTAGGCAGAGTACCTAATCGTTGTAGCGTAGTATATGCAAGACTCGGGGGTTGTTATCGTTCTCTAGGGGAATAGGTTGGGAAGGCTCGAACAAGGCTTAGCCAAGATCTACGGTATTGAAAGAAGATTATTTTTGTATTTTTATATTTTATAGAAAGCAGATAAAATCAATGGTTTAAAAGGTTGGTTTGATTAACTAAGTAATTAAACTAATTATAATCTAAAATATTGGTGATAACTTTATGATAAAATAATGTATTTGCTTAATCATGCATTACTCATTATATTGCTTCTCCTAATCATGTTGCCTTGTTACACTCGTGATGATCTGTGTAAGTATTTCCTAAGTCATGAACGAATTATACCAACCCGCCGTCTGTTTAATATTCCGTTAAGGCAACGCACAAGTAAGGTAGTATGAAGACTATTACAAGGCCCCTAAGAGTATATTAAATGCAATTGAAATATCTTAAGAGGGATCAACCATATAAGGGGTAATGTAGTATGAAGACTATTACCGATGGTATCCTTTCTACACTTCTCGCGTTTCCCTAGACGTCTATGCCAATTCAATATCTTATGGCTAGTTTTCTAAAGCCTAACACGCATATTCATCACAAGAAGCAACAGTAAAAGAATCTACAATCCAACTTTCATGCAATCATAATCAAATATAAAGGAGGGTTTAGCCTAACATGTTATAAAGAAAGAAAGAACATAAATCAATCAAACAACACATATACATATTGAATGATCAAAGATAGATAATCTTACTTGATTAAAACATGGATTAAGGTCAGTTACAATAAGGTTTTAAGGCCCTAAAGTCGGCCTAAAAGCTGACAAAATACTTAGGGTTCGGCTCTTAAAAGTTATACAAAGTTACACACTTAAAACCCTAAATTCGGCTTAATATATATAGGGAAATTGTCGCGACGACGTCAAGTTGTAGTCGCGACGTCGTCGTGAGATAGAATCCTCTAGGTCTGATTTGATTCGGTTACGTCCTGACGCTGTCGTTATTTTCCTAACTTCGTCACTAGATAGATCGCGATGGCGTTGCTTTATGCCTGTGACGCCGTCTCCACGCGTTGTTTGCACAATTCTTCAAGAGATTTGGTGTAGGTTCGTAGTCTTGTCCGTTTCTTCTCCAAATGAGCTCAAGTCACGTGTATTTCCTTCAAATGTCATCCAAGTGCTAAAAACCTAAAAACAAATGATTAAGCACATAATCTGGGCATATTTGCATGATTTAAGGGGTTAAATGAGCCTGAAATAGTGTATAAAATGATACCTCGTCATGCTTGTTCTTGTTTTAGGCACAAATCAAGAACCCTTCGCTTCTAAGTGTTTATGTTTTCTGTGTGTTTTTCCATGCAGTTGTGATCTCCTATTTATTAAGGATTTACTCAAACCCTAATAAATGGAAGTATGTTAAATTAATGGGCCCATTAATCTCTTTCATAATTGTAGGAATTAGTGGTTACATGACCAATTTAAACATGGTCATTAATGTAGTCAAACCTGCCACTAGAATAGGTCAAAGTTGTTACAAGTTAGTTGAATTCATTACATCGAGATCAATCCTGTCTTGAACACTCAGCTAGCTCACTAGAGAGCACACAAGCTGAAGGGTTCATATTGAAAAGACCCACTGATTAGATAACCCGCTGATGTATCCTCTGATGGATTACTCTCTGATGGTGTCCTTCAGCTTACTCCTCACAGAGTACAAAGCTGAAACCATCAGACTGATGAATATCATTCACTCCAGAGTTACACTCACTAAAGAGTGAACTCACTGAACTTCATCAGCGACTTGAATTCCCTTTTACCATTATCAGAGTCAATGTGTTCAGTGACCTTTGGGAGTACATTCCGTACCTCCAGTCCCATTACTGGGTATGAACTAAACCCACAATTGAACTAATTTTTCAACATTGTGTAGTGTTTATAATTAGCATACGACCCTTGTTCAAAATCATCTTTTAATGAAATAAAATGCAAAATGATTATGTTATAACTTTTGATTTTTTGAAAATATAACAATCACATACTTCCTTTTCAATATCTTTCATTTGAAAACACATATAAAAACGATAACTTTTCTTACTTCACTAACCTTTTCTTTCTTCAACTTGATTTTCTTTTCATTTACTTCTGACAAAGTAAAAAACATAATGTAAATATAGAAGATGAGATGGACTACTTATAGCCTTGATTCCTCAAAGGGAAGCCGTTTACGGTTTCAAAACAATAAGAACGGACGTCAAATTTAGTCAAATCACAATGACTACTTTTACAATTTACCCATCTTAAAATAAAGTAAAAAAATACAGGTAGTGGAACATTCATCTTCGAGAAGATATTTATCATGGCATTTGGATGGAAATAAATTACTTTTAAATTCTTCATGTTTGCAATTTCGTAAAGGTAAATGTGACATGCAATAAGCATTTAACGGCACTGGCTAGTTTTGTTAACAAGCAGGATTACCCGCGCGTTGCTGCGGGACGTTAATTTTTCGCGCGTTGTTACGGGCCATTGTTATTATTATTATTTTTTTTAATTTTGTGCGGGTTTATTTTTTCGGTCTCATGTTTAATAGTTTGTTTTTTTCTTATATGACCTTATGTGTTGGGCCTCATGTTTAAATGTTTTTTTCTTTGGTTATATGTTTTTTTTTGTGGGTTTATTTTTTCGGTCTCATGTTTAATAGTGCGGGTTTATTTTTCGGTATCATGTTTAATAATTTGTTTTTTTTTCCTTATATGAGTTTATGTCCCGCGCGTTGTTGCGGGGCGGTAATTTTTTTTTTTAGTTTTTTTTTTGCGATTTTTTTTGTCTCATGTTTAATAGTTTGTTTTTTTTATATGGGCTTATGTGTTGGGCCTCATGTTTAAACCTTTGTTTTTTTTTGCAATGGTTTAATTGTTTGTTTTTTTTTTAAATGGGCTTTTGTGTTGCTGGTACATGTTTTTAATTTGCCTTTTTTTTTGACTATCATGGCGTTTTTTTTTTATATGAACTCTGTTTATTGCCAATCTCAAAGTTTGTCTGTTTCTGTGATTTTGTTCAGTTTATTGTTAAAAGTTTGAGTCAGGTATTTTTTTTAATAAATTTTTCCACCTATTTTGTGGACAAAAAATTTTAAAAAAAAAGTATGTGGGCCGGATCCCAACTAGTGGGAGCCCTAGGCTACATTGTATAAGTTGAAGCAACTGCTAAGTCTTCTACCGTGTTACGCAGATTGCCAAAATGTCATTGGTTTATAATTCTCCCTCATTGTCCTAAATAAGTGTCACTACTATTTGACTTTCGAATGTCAACATTCTTCATCTTATAACTTTTAAATTATTTTGTTCTGTGTATATATAATACTTGTTGAAAATCCTCATATCCATTGAATATTCTTTTAAAATTACCAATTCATTTATATATTTGTGATCTATATAGCCTCATAATATAACACAAACAAAATTAGTTAGGTTTAAAGTTGTAGATGAATTCGATTCGAAAGATATTAAGGTTAAAGTTGAAGAAGATTGACTTCGAAAGTCAATAGTGGACACTTATTTAGGGACGGAGGGAGTAATAAACATGCATTATGCCTTTAAAACAATGTTTGTCTAATGTGAAACATGAAAATGTTGAATGATCAAAACCTCAAAGCTATTATATTATTGATATGTATTTATAGTAAATATTAGAAACCTTAAAACCTTACTGGATTCCAAGCTCACAGACTGGGCTTGGGCCGGCTAACTTAATCTATCTAATACTCCCTCACGGTCCGAGCAATGAAATCACGAAAGTTCGGACTGAAGATAAAATTAAAACTTTAACGCTATAGCCATTTTATTGATGAAGATCTAGCAGCGGATAGAAAAAAATGAAGAGAGCCTTTGAAGTCTTCAAACCGTGACATGCAGCAGACAAACTTTGTGATGATTGTGAGAAACTTGCTTCTTTTTTTTCTTGGAGATGATAGAAGCGGCTCATGACGGTCGACGGTTAGGTCTTGAGAATGAAGATCGAGAGATTTGACGGGGTGGAATAGATGCAGCGGCTCTTGGCGGCCGACTAGGTTTTATGATCTAACCCGCTCTATCGTAAAAGAATAAAAAGAAAGGGATTGAGAAAGATTGTGAGGTATGATTTTCAAAGATGTAAACAAGACAGAGAGAAGAAAGATACAAAGATAAGGAATGTGATTTGATTTACAAAATAGAACAAATAGGAAAAAAAATGTGATCTTTCTTTTTTACAAGCAATAGACCGTAGCGGCATAGTATGGATTTTTGTGGTGAAGCACAAGAGAATTGAGGTGGAAAGAAAAAAAAGATAATTTTAATGGTAGAACATAGAATTTAAAAGAAAGAAAAAAAAGATTTGACGGGGCTAGGTGGTTGAAGATGATAGCTCATTGCGGCCGATTAGATCTGAGAATCACACATAGCTCGATACCATGTTGAATGATGAAAACCCCGTGAGAGGTATTATATTACTGATATGTATTTATAAAGAAACATAGAATATACTTGAAACCCTAAAACCCTAATGAACCCTAAGCTCACAGACAGGGGCGGAAGCACTTTGTAAGTAGGGGGGCGGTGCCCTTCATAATTCGCCAAAAAACATCGAGTTTTAGTGTAAAATTGACTTTTTTTTAAAGTGCACCCCACCACAAAATCAAATTGCCCCCCATGTTAAAGCAAAATAGTGTAAAAACCTTATATCCCTATCTTCATCTTTGTGTGCAAAACGACTTTTGTCAAGATTTTTTTTTTTTGCCCCCCGTCCTCTAATTTTCTGGTTCCGCCACTGCTCACAGACTGCGCTTAAGCCGACTAACTTAATCTATCTAATAGAAAAAACTTTTTAAATAAGATTGTCGTGGATGTGAATGAAAGTTGATCATGAACGAAACGTGTAAATGCATGTGTATAGTTTATTTTATCGGGTTTGTGGCACAACAGATACACTACAAGAAAATATAGAATTGGCGATGAAACCTCTGGCAAGGACATAAATGCTTTCGTCTAAGGTCGTTAAAACAACAAAAACTTTTAATCATTTTTTTAATGGCAGAAAATAATTATATAAATAAAAGGTTACTAGCAAGGCGTTAGAAAATAGAAAAGTACAAATAAAATACTAGAAATAAAAAAAAAACCTAGATTAGCATCTTCCTAAGTCTTTAACTGCGAGGGCTACAAAAAAGATTAAAAAACTCTTGCCTATACAGGACAAGAGAAAAATCCCCGCTCACAAAGGCCGAGCACCGGTTTTCACTCCGGAGCGATTTTGATGCAACCCCAAACAAGCCTAGGGAACACGAGAGGAAAAAAAACAAACGTCATCCTAAACCGTTACTCGAGAGAAGCATAGGTGATTTAAGCCAGTCAATCGAATTGCACATCATGCGACCCCTATGATGAAGCCAAAAATACGAGGAAAGGCGAATGCTGTCGAAGATGTCATTTTTCCTCATCGGGTGTGAATGAAAAGTAACACTGTTACGATACCTCCAAAGCCACCAAAGAGAAGTAGAAAAAATAACTGATAAGCGCCGAAACTTCTCTTTAACCACCTGCCACGAAGTAAACCAGCATTTTCAATGCTCATACGAAGTAAAAGGAGGAAAAGAAATATCACACCATTTACGAACAAGCATCCAAATGTACTTGACAATATTACACTCAAAGAAAATATGATTTGAAAATTACATGTTACCATTGCAAGAGGGATAAGAGATCGCCTGAATATCAATATCGTGGAAAGAAAGTTTCAACTTATGAGGCAAGCGATCCAAAATCAACCTCCATATAAAAATATTAACCTTTCGAGGAATGTTTTTGTTCCAAACTGTCGATGGAGCCAAAGAAGGGAGAATCTTCGAATCAATAATGCATCGAGCGTCTTTTACATAAAAAGTTCCATCAGTGCCCAACGACCACACACAAGTATCTTCAACTTCGTTAATTTCTGCATAACAAAGCATGTCGAGTAAATCAGCGAGATTTCGAGCACCATGGTTAGGCCTCGACCAATTCCAAAGCCATTGGCCATGATCAATGCGGTCAATAATAAGACAATCTTTCTCACGCTCCAATAGGTATAGCCTATTATATCAAATATAAAAAGGAGAATCTCCTACCCAAGTATCTTTCTAGAAACAGATATGCGTGTCACAACCCGCTTGGAAACGAAAGGAACTATTAGGAATAATGTTATTCGAATGAAGAAATTTAGAGGGACCAAAAATCCTAGCCCACGTACCATTATAGATGCAACCATTATTATCAAAACCACCTTCCTGACCATGTAAAGATTTGACAACTTTAACCCAGAGCGCATTCTTATGCGATAACAACCTCCAACGCCACTTTTGAAGAAGGGCGAGGTTAAAAGCTTTAAGACTACCGATGTTTAAACCGTCGTTATCATAAAAAGAGAGGACATTTTTCAATTTAATTCAAGCTAGTTTTCTAGCTTCGTGAGAACCTCCCAAAAAAACATTGCTCGGGATCTTTCCAAGGAATTTAGAACAGATTCAGGGACCTTGAATATCAAGAAATAATAGATATCGAGGCTACCAAGAACAACTTTTATTTAGCTGTGACGACCCCCTATAGAAAGGAGATTAGCCTTCACGAGGATAACTTTGATTGAAACCTATCTAATAAAACCTGTCAACTCGATGTCAAACTCATATTAGAACCAATGGGTAACCCAAGATAAGTAAAAGGAAAGGATCCTAAAGCGCATCCATAATTATTGGCTATGGAAGAGACATCAACATCCGAAACCCCAATGCCATAAACATTAGATTTCTGAATGTTAATTTTTAAACCCGGAGCTAAGTAGAAGACATGTAAAACATGAATGATATTGTCTAAACCATTAGCATTCCATTCGGTAGTGATAATCACGTCGTCAACATAAAATAGATGAGATATAGTTACTTTATGAGAACCGAATTTGACGCCTTTTATAAGACTTGAGCTAACCGCAGCAGAGAGAGCGTTATGCAACCCCTCCAGAACAAGAATAAAAAGAAAAGACGAGAGAGGATATCCTTGCCTGAGGCCACACTTGATAGAAAATTCCGAGGTAGGACTACTGTTAGGAATATAGAAAAGTCTCGGTCAGTACCAAAATAGATTAGTTCTTAGCTCGTAGTTAATGTTTATTTAAGTTAGTAAGCTAACCGGGCCAACCCATGGATCCAACGCCCCATAGCTATTGTAAACACTATAAATACCCTCTCCATGCCATATAGAGGGTGTTGGTTTCATTTTATTTCACACACTCTTTCTCTTTCTCTCTCTAGAAACCTTCCAACCTTTCTTTCTCTCCTCCTCTCATCTCCTACTCGTCACTCTCTCTACTCTCTCTACAACTCTCTCTATATTGTGTGAATTTGATATCCTACAATTGGTATCAATTTTCATGAGATGATTTAAAGTGTTTTTCGTGAAGAAAGTTCTCATTTTTTATGTGCTAAAGACCTTGAAGACCAAAACTTGTGTAAACCACAACTAGCAACTCTAGTTTGTGACACAAGTATTCGAAGACAAGCCTTAAATTTAAACAAAGTTGTGTTGCAAAAGTCCTTCAAGAAACATAACCGAACCACATTTTGTGAATCTGTTAAAGAAAAAGGAAGCAGCGAACCTTGTATTTAAAAGGCATGACTTATGTATAATTCATTTCGAGCGAAGAAGGAAAAATATATACAACCGAACCATAATTTTTTGTTTCCAGCGAATGAGTTATAAAAGATTGCAGCGGAGCATGCTTTAAGTACTACTGAACGAGAAGATTAAACACAAACCAACTCCTAGCTCAGTTGATTTGTGAGATGAAGTTAAGGTTGTGGCACTCAAGGTCCGGTGTTCGATTCCAGCTCTCGGCATAATATTTTTATTAAGCAGACCTTTGGATCAGTGACCACCGAACCTTAGACCACCGATCCAAGGATAACCGAACCAGGAACCGAACCTGGGTGAACCGAGCCAAGACCACGGGACCTCTTCTTTCACCGAACCTAGGCCACCGAACCTTGGTCATCGAACCAAGGCCACCGATCCTATGTTTCACCGAACCTACAAAACTCGAACCGAGTTTAAGTATAAAACTAAACCCTAGTTTTCTAAATTAGGGTTTTTGATATTTTAGGGTTTGAAAAGGTTTTAAATAATTAATAAAGTTTTTAGGGTTTGGAAGTAGGTATTTAATGTGAAAAGGTAAAGTTTTGGTATTTAGTGCGATAATTAATGATTTGGTAATAATTGGTGAAGGTTTATTTTATAAAGGTTGAAATTTTAAGCTTTTTTATTAAACTACATTGATAAAGTTACAATCTTTTTACTCGGTTCGTGTAAAAAACACAAACTTTCAACAACACTTTCATAAAAATAACACTTCTTTTCATCAAAAACGATCCTCAATATCGCTTCACACATCGAAATTCAATGGAATTTTCAAATTCAAATCTATAAGAGAGAGAGAGAGCTGCAACAGATGCAACTGGAAGAAAGACAAATGCACTCCATCTGCATGGTATGGTTTGAACAGCTCGAGTTACATCTTAGTGATCTCTATTACAACACTTTGTCTCATGATGTTGATGCATTTAAACTTGCATTTCGCACATTCTTCGGTGAAGAGCATCAAACTTTCAGATTGAAGATGTTTCATAATTTGGACCAGTTAAGGCTAAAATTTGAAAGAGAGAATCTTCATGAGGTTAATGTAAAGACCTGTCTTGATGTACTCTGAACACAATGTTGGCAAAACGATTTCAAAGATTACACGTACTGGGAAATTAAAACTTACTGTTGGATCGTTTTCTGAATAGATCTTAACCTTTAGCTTGTAAAGGGTTTGTTCCTTTAGATAATTCTAAAGCAACAATAATGAAACACTGATTTGAAAACTATTGATTATGCGGAAAATAATCAATAATGCTAAGAAGAACAATATTAAGAATCATAAAAGAACTTTATATTATAACTTGAATCTGCCTAGGTTACAGATTACAAAAACTATGATTACTAATAGATCTCTATTGATCTGTGTAGAACTATATCTACTAACTATGCCCAGAGATCCTTTTATAGACTAAGGAAACCCTAATGGGCTTTACAAAACGCGTTAAGAGATAATGCATATCTATTCCTAATTTATCTCATGCATATCTCATAAGCAGTACTAATACAATATACTAGCAGTACTAATACTAACTAACAATACTAACTATTACTGGCAGTACTAACATTGTACTGGCAGTACTAACTACAAAGCTAGCAGTACTAAAGACTTAGACTCATTTCTTCAATCTTCATTAACAGCATTAAGTCTTCACTGGCAGTATTAATCTTGAGCCAACAATATTAACTTGTAGAAGCTTCAGAATCCCAACAATCCTCCCCTAAACTTGTGATTTACTCTCAAATCTCAAGTTTCTTCTGGATTAGATCTTCAATTCTTCTTTTGCTGAGGATTCTTTCAAACACACTTTTATTGTTCTTCAATCTGAGTCTTGATAAACTTTAGCAACTCAA
Source organism: Tanacetum coccineum (assembly GCA_026074375.1). Lineage (NCBI taxonomy): Eukaryota > Viridiplantae > Streptophyta > Magnoliopsida > Asterales > Asteraceae > Tanacetum > Tanacetum coccineum. Next base: position 28,527 of record BQNB010004197.1, on the reverse strand, counting down.
ATGCCATAGAACTTTCTGCTTCAGCTTCTAATTTCCAGTTAAGCATCTTCTGAAGTGTTTCTTTGGTGAGTGGATACTTTTTCTCTACAAACATATGAATAGTCATCAAAGTACCATCAACCATCAGTGTGTGCACTCCACAAGTTTCATACAGCTTCCAACTGATTATTTTCCACTGGTTTTGATTCTTCCAGATGTCATCATCTTGCTCAGGATCTACTAGTATCTTCAGATCACCCCATAACATCAAATTGTATCCTTCTGGAGTGTTATCTTGAAATCTTTCCATTACCAACCTGTGTAAAACCTCTAAGTCATGTCTATCAAAACTTTTCAGCATACTCTCAAAGGTTTTATGATAACTAGTATTTCCATCTGCTCTTATGATCTTGTAAACATGCATATTTCCTAAACTTTGAGATTCCCAATCAACTATAGGAAACTTAGTATGCAAGATTTCAGGATCTACAAATTCTTCCTCATCTGGAACTACTGTCAACCACATTCTTAATTCATCTTTTTCTTCCTCATAATCAGCTGTTTCTTTCTCTTTCTTCTGTCTCTTTGAGCTGTCTTGACCTTGTTTGTCACTTGCTCTTCTTCTTGCAAGTGTTTTTCTTCTAATTCCAACAGCTTTCTTTTCAATCAACACTGGCTCAGGATTCACATCTTCTTCTTCAACCTTCTCTTCTTCTACTGTTTTTGAAGTTTCTCTTTCACTTGGTTTAGAAGAATCTTTTTCAACTTCAGACCCTATAGGAATAAAAGTATTGACATGATCCCATACCCTTTCAAAAATTGGTCTGATGTCATTATAGCTCATTCTCTTGAAGTAGCTCTCCTTGTAACCTCCTTGATTCTTCAAGTATGTTATCATATTCCTTCTTGCTTGAGCTATTGACACAGGTTTATTCTTCAAAGCATGATATCTTAGTACACTTGGATCATTCCAGTCAATTCCCTGAGATTGAGTAGGTTGAGTTGGAACCTCTTGTCTTTGATCAAGTTGTCTTTGCAATTCCCTAGCTGCTTCCAGATTTAGTCTTTCTTCTTCTTCTTCTTGCAAAGCTCTTGCTTCCTGTTCTGCATTAAATCTGATTCTTTCTTCTTCTTCCATCTTCCTAGCTAACTCCTCATCCATACTCAACTGCACTTGAGTTCTTTTCTTAACCTTCTTTGGAGTAGCAGGTTCTTCCATTATGGCCTTTCCTTTATCCTTGGCACTCCTTCTTGTATACACATGAGGTACAGCAGTACTAACCTTTGGAGGACTAGCAGTACTAACTTGTATGTTAGCAGTACTAATCTCCATCTCACCTTTCTCACCACTTCCATGTTCTTCAATAATTTCAGTGGGAGTCTCTTCTTGTACAAGTACTTCAGTTTCATCACTGGGCTTCTCATGAACTTCCTCTTCCTGTGGAATCCAAGAAATACCTTCATCTTGTACTAGAGAAATCGTTGGATCTTCATCAATTTGAGAAATCTTCCTCCCCTGTTTGGAAGAATCCTCTGCAATCTCTTCATCATCAGAAAGAACAATCTTTGCCTTTCTCCTTGCCTTGCCAGACTTCAGCTTGTACTCCAGTTTCTTTACTCTAAGTACTAACTTGGTGAGAGCAGTACTATAAGTCTTCTTTGTCTGCTGCAAGTCCTTCTCCAATCCATCAATCCGGTCATTCAATTTGGTAACCAAAACCGTCAAATCATGTTGTTGCACACTACCCTCAGCACTTCTATGTGAGTGAACATCTTGGAGAGGTGAATTATGGGGCATAGAAGCAGTCTCCTCTGCCTCATGGGTGGGTTGAATTGGTTCTGGTGAAGGTGATAATGGAGTGCGTTGTTAAGATAGTGATGGTGTAGATGTGATCCTTGAGGGTGACTGCTGTTGCTCTTCATCATGTGCTTGTACCAACATACTCTCAAACAATGGTGTCACTACCCCTGAATATCCCTTAGAGGCTCTCGTCATATTATTAAACAATTTACTTGTAAGAGTAGGAGTGGGATAAGTTCTAGTATGAGATAAGAGTAACCTTTGTTGTTTGTTAAGAAGAAGTTGAATAAACCTGGGATACAATAAGAATTTGTATGGGCTATCTAAATTCTTAACCATAGCTTCAAAGATGAATTTAGAAACGTTAAACCTCCTGCTTGTAGCTAGACAGATGAATGTTGTAGAAATGTTGCTACTGAATTGATCCCATGCAGTCTTCTTGGAGCTCAGACAATGTAGAATTGTGTGGATAAAGAACTTCCACTGGGGCGAGAAATGACCTTTAAAGAATGTAAGGCTTTCAAAATTAGTCACATACCCTATTTGAGCTAAGTGCTCAAATATTTCTTCATTGGAGAGTGAAGAAATGCCTTCTGCATCATCTAACTTCAAATGTCTTCTCAAAGAATCTTCAATTATGAGCTTTTCATGTCCATCAATAGTTGCAGAAATAGCTTGAAGTCCTTCCTCAGTAGTGCTCAAAACAGCAGTTTCCCAAAATTGTTCAATAAGGGACACAAAAATGATGGGATTTTCAGTAAGAGCATAGTAGATATGGCTTGAAGTTAGAAAATCTATGATTTCATCAAAACCCTTACTACTTTCAGATTTAACCAAATATGCGACCATATTATGCTTGTCGCAAAATTCCAACTGTGCCATTTGATGAATGAAAAGATGATGAATGAGGTGGGATTAGTTTGTGTGATGAAGTGTAAGGTTCTGGTAGAGTGAATTGAATTATGAGTGAGGTTTAAAAGAGTATGTGTTCACCGACTATAAAAGAGTTATACTTATCTTGAAGAAATTATTTAAGCAATAGATAAATCAAGAAGTCTCCAATTAGTCAAACCCTATAAGCTATAGATGTGGCGGAAATATCTCAACGGCTCTTTGATTAAGGAAAATCTGTTATGACTCAAACAGTACTAACAGTCACTTAGCAGTACTAAGTTTGGTCTAGCAGTACTAATTTTAAGTCTAACAGTACTAACTTCATCCAGCAGTAGTAATACTTGCCTGACAGTATTAACTTAACACTGACAGTACTAAGTGTGGTACCAAGCAGTATTAACTTCAAACTTGATCCATAAAAGATATTCAGCACCAATGTAGACTCTCATATACTCTCTTTCTGTTTTTAAACTCACAAAATATCTCTTAATTCTTTTTTCTCACCAAACACTCATTTCTGTTTTTCACACACAACTCTCTTTCTGTTTTTGAACTTACCAAATCTCTCTATTCTTTTTCCTCACAAAGTAGACAATTTGGATACAGTTTGCCATCAATTCCATAAGTTCCAAACTGTCCTCCCCACTTCCAAGTGTGTAACCTCTTGAGAGAGGTGGGTCATTGAACTGTTTTATAGTTTTTGGCAAACTACTAGCCATAAACGGATTTGGGAAGTCTTTACCAAGGCCGTTTGCTTTGGACTAGCCAATGCTTCATTGCAGTAACATGGTGCATTGATAACCATATAGTTTTTGGTAAACTATCAACCATCAACGGATTTGAGAAGTCTTTACCAAAACCGTTTGCTTTGGACTAGCCAGTTCTTGAAGTCTGTTAGACATGGTGAACTGATGACCGTTTGTTGTGTGATATATAACCAACACTTAAAGAATATTCATGCTAACATCAATATCCTCCCTTTAACTCTAGCATTTTTCATCAAATCAACATATCCTTTATTAATCAAATAAACTCTAAGCTCTTAAACCTGCAAAATGTTAGTTCCAAAAATAGAGAAATACAATCCAACACATTTTGCGTAATACTTATAAGAAAATTAATTTCTCTTTGGGACCCAAGCCATTACTGACTTGATTCTGCCTGTTGGATCACCATAGTTAAATTGCTTACAAATGTATGATCCACTGTTTTTGGAGTCATGATCTAGAACCTTAAGTTTAGGTCTCCAAACACAGCATGCTTTTGACTTCTTAAGGTTATTTTCCATCTTACCCTTACCAGTATTAACTACTGCTCTTGTCCTAGCAATAGTCATAATTTTAATCTCAAAAGTTTTAAAATCTTGTTTTAAGTTTTTGGGTCTAAAAGCTGGTTTTATATAGTAAGTCCTCCTGATTTGTGAAGATGAGGCTCTTGGTCTTACATTGTCCATTCTTGGGTAAATTGGTCTAACATCACTACTAGTTTGTGCTGTTTTTAGGGCAAATGGTCTAACAGTACTAACAGGCCTATCAGTACTAACTGGCCTAGCAGTACTAACTGTGTTAAATACCCTTTTCTTATTTTGCTTAACAGGAGTAATCAAACCTGTTCTTGTTAGTACTCCTGATGGGACAAAAGTCATTCTTAAATAAGGGTATTTTGAATTTTTTTTATGATTAACCCTTTTAGTATTATCCCATATTGGTTTGTCCACCCTTGGACCAGTATTGACCACATTTTTCAGCTTAGGTTCTTGAATCTGTTTGTAATGAAAATTACAATCTTTGATCAAATGGTCAGTACTTTTACAGACAAAGCAAGCTATTATTTTCATAAAACCAATTCCTCGTTTATGAGAAGTTTGACCAATTTTATCAACTCTAGTTTTAACTGTTTGAGTCTCATTAGTCTTAACAGGACTAACTGTTTGCACTTCAAACACATCATCCTCATCATCTAAGTTCCAATCCTCAATGATAACTTTATCTCTATTAACTGATTCATAGACTGCCTTTGATTTTTGAGTATTTGCTTCATTTGTTTTACCTACAGTCTCACTTGTTTTAGTATTAAGATCAGTTGTTTTTGACTCAATTATTTTCTTCCTAATGGCATATTCATCTAAACCTTTAAATGATATGTTAGCTCTTGGGGTTAGAAAGTTCTCTGTTATAGGAGGGGGAACAACATGAAACCCATCTACTTTAGAGAAACTATCATTTGCTGGTGTGTTCTCTTCATCACTTGATCTGACATCAAAAACACTCAAACTAATCTCACTATCAGTTTCAGAATTGTTACTCATTTCATTCAATTGTGTGTCATATCCTAAACCAGTTTTATCTCTAGCACTCATTTGACTGTTGAGTAATTCATCAAGATTCTTGGATGATTCTTCCCATTTTTCTATCTTTAATTTTAACTCATCTCTTTCCTTAACAACTTTCTCTAATTCCAGGTTAAGGTTGTTAATTTTAATTTCTCTGCATTTAAGCTTATAGTTTTGAAACTCATATTTTTCTCCCCAATCCAGTTCATTCTTTTCATGTACAAGTATCCTAGATTCTAGTGACTCTAAGGCTAACTCATAACCCTGAATTTCTAGTCTTGCTCTGCTATGTTTTTCTCTTTCACTATCATAATTCTTTTGAAGAGTTTTAAAAGATTCAAAACATTGTTTCGAACATTTTTACACCTCATTGTCAGAAGAACTTGATGAGCATAAAGAGGAGATGGCCATTTTCCTGGTTTGATTATAAATCTTCTTCAAATAATGGAGTTCTTCTTATTCAGAGTTTTCACACATGCTCTGATACCACTTGTTGGACCGTTTTCTGAATAGATCTTAACCTTTAGCTTGTAAAGGGTTTGTTCCTTTAGATAATTCTAAAGCAACAATAATGAAACACTGATTTAAACACTATTGATTATGCGGAAACTAATCAATAATGCTAAGAAGAACAATATTAAGAATCACAAAAGAACTTTATATTATAACTTGAATCTGCCTAGGTTACAGATTACAAAAACTATGATTGCTAATCGATCTCTATTGATATGTGTAGAACTATATCTACTAACTATGCCCAAGGTTCCTTTTATAGACTATGGAAACCCTAATGGGCTTTACAAAATGCGTTAAGAGATAATGCATATCTATTCCTAATTTATCTCATGCATATCTCACAAGCAGTACTAATACAATATACTAGCAATACTAATACTAACTAACAATACTAACCATTACTGGCAGTACTAACATTGTACTGGCAGTACTAACTACAAAGCTAGCAGTACTAAAGACTTAGACTTATTTCTTCAATCTCCATTAACAGCATTAAGTCTTCACTAGCAGTATTAATCTTGAGCCAGGAGTATTAACTTGTAGAAACTTCAGAATCCCAACATATCTTACAAACGGTATGAACTATTTTATACTAACGGTACTAACTATCTGATCAGTACTAACATTTTGTACTGTCAGTACAAATTACAACTAGCGGTACTAACTAATATAACTAACGGTACTAAGTCAGGAATGCATAATTCCCAACACACACTACTAGGCCAATCAACAAGAAGGCATATGTTAGATCTCTACCTCTGTGCAACCAGTGCAAATTTCATCATAATGGACTGTGCACTGTAAAGTGCGGAAATTGCAAGAAGGTTGGCCACATAACTCGAAATTGTAAAACACCTACTGCTGATAGGAATCAATGAACTCTCACCTGTTACTGTGACAACCGCGATTTAGCCAGGTTAGTTTAAACATTAATGTTAACCTAACTAGATTATGTGTTTGAAATTATGTGCTTAAGTCGATTTGGTGATTTATGTGATTCGATATGTGTGCTATAATGTGTGTTTGAGAGAGTAGAAATAAATGATTTAGTCATTTCATTTCGTATGGGATGATGATTTCAGAAGTATAGTGAAATTCGTTATTTTATCATCGGTAAAATTGAAGAAGTATGTATTGTTAACTTTCAAGTTGAGATTATTTAGTGAATTGAGAAATCCTTGTTCTAGTAATCAAGCTTATGATTTAAATTTTTTGTTTTAATTATGTAACAATTGAATTGATGAAATAATTAGGGTTCATAAATTTTATGTAAATTAATGATATAAAACTACATGGGAGTGTTCAGGATTCGATTTAGAGCATGTTGGTGTAAGCGGTTTAGTTTCAGAAACGCGTTGGATTGAAAGTTAGGGTTTAGCGGAATTTTGGGTCGTGTTGATTGAATGATATCTCAATGATAAAAATGAGTTTTGGGTTGAATCTTGTGCTTAAATTGAAGTTCAGAGAGTATAGTTTCCAAAACGTCTGGCCCTGAAAGGTTTTGAGGTAGGGAAGTTAGTCAAATAATTTTTGCAAGAAACGTTGTCAAAACAGTAGATTCGGGTCAGATTTGGGTTTGATTTCGGGGAGTAAACCCCCTACTTAAAAGTTGAATTGAGTTTAGCCAAAAATTAGAGGTCATGTTTTATGTGTCTATTAACTCCAACTCAAAGTACAAGAATTAATTCATTGTCTAAGTATTTTTAGAAAAATCAAACTCTTTGGTGTGCGTTCAGATCTAAATTTGAGTACTTTGTGATGTTGATTTTTTATAAAACAGTTAGGCTTAATATTATTTTTTTCTAAAAACTCACAGTAGTTCAAATCTCATTGGGAAGGTAGGGAATGAAAGGGGGAAAATCAATTTAGTGATTTAGTATTTTATTTGTGGTCATAAAGTGACTATAAAATTATGCCGAAAAACTAGAAAACAAAAATAATTGATTGAATGTATTTAGAATATATGTAAGTTATGGGAAGTATGGTAAGGGGTTATAATCATAATATAAACCTAGTAGTCTATCAATTGATAGTCACATCGTCTTGGGCATTTAGCCTAATCGCGTGTAACATGGGTTTTATTTGTGTTTAATTGATTTTAAAGATATTGTGAACTAGCTGTGCATCAGGTGAGTTTTATAGTCTCTCTTTTTACATTATTTTTAAATTGGGATAGAAATGATGCAAAGGGTTTTGAAATATTTTAATTGCTGTGATTATGTGGTTTAATTGATGCATGGACATTTATGTAGCTATTATATGATATGTGCTAAATATTTATGTGTTGTTGGATCGGAGGGTAACGTTCCTACCCATACTGTGTGATTCCGATCGGAGGATAAAGTTTCTACCCATTACTGTGTGATTCCGATCGGAGGGTAAAGTTTATACCCATTACTGTATGATTCTGATCGGAGGGTAAAGTTTCTACCCATTACTGTGTGATTTCGATCGGAAGGTAAAGTTTCTACCCATTACTGTGTGATTTCGATCAGAGGGTAAAGTTTCTACCAATTATTGTGTGATTCCGATCGGAGGGTACCCATTTCAGTGTGATATTTTTGTGTGACTTGGATCGTGGGACACGTTTCATCTTGATTGTGGTTGTTTTGTACGTATGCATGTTAGCCTGTATAATAGCTAGCCTAACTGTCATGCCTTGTTCTGTTTTATTAATCTTTGTAATTGATTGAAAGTTTGAATTGTGTGTCGTAAACCTATGACTCTCACCAACCTTTGTGTTGACGTTTTTAAGCATCATTTTTAGGTGAGCCTCGTGAGGAAAATGAAGTTAGGAATATTGGCTAGTAAGACCGTAGGCTTGCATGTGGAGTTTTTCTAGTTTTTCTTTCGTGTTTGTTTTTAATTGCATCTACAATTGTTTTAGGCTTTGGATAATTTGTTATGTCTTTGTATTTGAGTGACTCTTTTACCTCAATATAAGACTCCTTTTTTGTGTGTTTGGTATTGTCATGACATTTTTCGTTTTATAAGACTCCTTTTCGTTTTATTTAATGCATTTAAATAAAGACTCATTTTCGTTTTATTTAATGCATTTAAGACTCCTTTTCGTTTTATAAGACTCCTTTGTGCAATATAAGACTCCTTTTCATTTTATTTAATGCATTTAGTTTTCTCTATTGTTGACACCATTGTGTTGTGATGATACCCATGACGTTACTCCTCACATTTCCGCCTTGGCGAGGTGTCACAGATTGGTATCAGAGCTATTGGTTATAGAGAAGTAGGTGGTTTGACCTAGACTATAACCTAGGAGTCCTTCATATAGCTGCATAATAGGATCTATGTATTTAGCTATCTAGGCATTTTGTTTTTCTTGCTTTTCTCTGAGTTTTAATTCGACCTACAGGATTCTTGATATCAAAAGATCTAGAAGAGGAGCCAATTGAGAAGGAGCCTCTTATGGAACCAAAGGAGGAAGGGTAGCTAGAAGAGTCAAGGGAGAAGGCCGACTCAGATCGCCTGTCAGATGCTCGTAGTAGGCCTGGACGCGCGAAGTCGGGTGACTCTTGCAAAAGAAAAGTCAAACCCAAGCGAGGCCCATCATAAGTTTATTTCGTCTTTTACCTTGAGACGTTACTATTATCAATGATTTCTTTTGGGTGTTTCGTATTTTGAGGCACTATGAGGCTTTCTTTTTTGATGTTATATTTATATAAATAAATAATGTTTTTGTGGATCATCATGTTTGTGTATATTGGAGTCTTGCAAAATTTGCTATATGGTATATGTGCTTTATCATTGAGATGTGTAGTCTCGGAAGTAAGTATACGTAGGAAAGGATGCAATTATAATTATGGTGGCCAACATAATTATAAAGGCATCACACACGTGGACTTGTGACCATGATTGTAATGATTGGTGTTTGTTTGTTAGGTGGTAGAGTAAGATGTGGTGATGTGTTCAATCCTGATAAGGATGGTTGTATGGTTAGGGAATTCTTCTCTTAACCTAATGTGGGATAATGTTAAGCTCAGTTGCGTAGGTTGTAAGTTTCCCTTCTATCTAACGTTTGCGGATACCTCGGATACCTGTTATTACTACTATTACGATTATTGAGGTTGCTCGTTTGCTCGATTTTTTGTTCGAATACCTAACACTCATTGTAGCATTCTTTGTTCGTTTAATGTTAGTACGGATGTTCTATCTTTCTCATTTAGTGACTTGATATGTATTGGCTGATCGGATCTGCTACTTTTGGCAATTGGTAGGTTTCATTAGTTCTTCCTTGCATTGATTTCACGTATGAATATCAAATTTTTTCCTTTTAAACACTATTTGTTCGTGACAAGTTAGTACGAATATTTACTCCCTTCTTTATATATCCTTTGGTTTTCGTTACACATTTGCGACGTGTTAGTATTGATGTTTTTTCTATGTTTGCTCTTTTGATCGTTAGTACGGATGAGTCTTACGTTCTTCTTTTGGTTCATAGTGTCTTTGCATGAATTTCACTAGTACGTGTTCGTTTGAGTGTTATTCTGATTATATGGTTCTTTGTACTTTCTTTCGCCTGCAAACAATAGATTTGCGTTAGAGTCCTTACGGTATTTTGAAATCCCTTTTGGTATTACGATGTCATTTGTTTGAGTTACATATTGAGGTTGAACTATAATAATCCTTTTGAATTATATTGAGGCTTGAGGAAAACTATTTTTTTAATCATTTTATGAATACGTTGTGATACCGCTTTTATGTAAATGTCTCTTTATTTTTAGGAAAACTATGTTTACAATGATTTTTATGAAACGATGTACTGTCAATACTATGTTTAAAATGATCTTTATAAATAAGATATGATTAAAATGATCTTTACAAATAAGATATGAATTTTTTTTATGTTGATAAATTTTATTTTGGAAAAGTATGTTTAAAGTAATTCATAATGGTAAGATGTAATACATATTAAATAACTGTCTCTAGATTTTCTATAAGAGAGTAATGTATGGTGGCTTAAGCCATAAAACGACACGGGCCCCACAGCTTGCCACATCAGCATCTCACTCCCACTCAAAAATACCTCTTCACTCATAACAGACCTATACCTCTTCATTTGGGCCCCACCACTCACACACAAACACATTAATAATAATAATATATTTTTTTTTTACTTTACCTTCGCCATCCCCGTGGCGAGATACCAAAAAATTGCTTGTGGCTAGCTACCATGGTGTGGTGAAGAGGCTGTGAAGAGGAGAGAGAAAATGCCACGTAGGCGTGGCGAGCTTACCTCTTCACCACACCCCTTACTCTAACAACCATGTTTAAAATGAATTTTTATAAAAATGGTATTCAAGACGATTTTAAGATTTAAAATGATTTTTTTTATATTTTAAAAAGGTTTTCTTTATTGTTTAAAAATAATTTTTTTAAAAACAGCATTTAGTTGGTTATTTCGAGTAAAGTTGATTATTGGTATAAGAATTTTATCTTCTCATTTATCAATCTTGATTCGTATCGTTATTCGATATGTGCTCTTTTTCTTTTGTGGTGTGCTTGTTGATTCTTTTGTAATTGGCCGTCTTGTTGATTCTTTTGTTTGTGTTCCCTATTGGAATAGATATTCCATCTCTTTCTTTAAAGGAGTCCCATGGAATTGATTCGTATTTACTTGCACCTATGAAATCCCTTATGCGTTTTCTAGCCTTTGATACAATATTCGTTTGCTACCCTATTCGATAGTTCGTAACCCTTACAATTTGTTGATATACATTTTATTCGACCAAGACACTCTCTGTGGGGAGCACCTGTGTTGTTCAAAAAGAAGGGCGGTTCATTTCGAATGTGCATAGACTATCGAGGGTTGCACAAGCTGACCACCAAGAATCTCTCCAGGATCGACGACTTGTTCGACCAGTTGTTATTTCTCCAAGATAGATCTTTGATCTGGTTATCATCAGTTGAGAGTGCATGAAGAAGATGTTCCAAAGACTACCTTTAGGATGCGGTATGGACATTTTGAGTTTACAGTTATGCCTTTTGGGTTAACCAATGCACTAGCGGTTTTCATGGAATTGATGAACCGGGTGTGCAAGCCGTATTTAGACAAGTTCGTCATTGTGTTTATTGATGATATATTGATCTTCTCGAAGTCTAAGGAGGAACATGAGGTTCATTTGAAGTTAGTGTTGGAACTGTTGAAAAAAGAGAAGTTGTTTGCCAAGTTTTCCAAGTGTGAATTCTGGCTACAAGAAGTTCATTTTCTCGGACACGTGGTTAAAAGTAATGGAATTCATTTGGACCCTAGTAAGATAGAGGCAGTGAAGAATTGGAAGGTACCTAAGACACCATTTGAGATACAATCATTCTTGGGATTGGCAGGTTACTACCGACGTTTCATCACAAATTTTTCTAAGATTGTTAAACCCCTTACTTCACTGACTCAGAAGAATCAGAAGTATGAGTGGGGCATGGAACAAGAGGAAGCTTTTCAGACTTTGAAAGACAATTCATGTAACGCATCAAAATTGTCATTGCCTGATGGAACTGAAGATTTGTAGTTAATGTGATGCATCGAATCAAGGATTGGGCTGCGTGCTCATGCAAAGAGGCAAGGTGATTGCATATGCATCGCGACAATTAAAGATTTACGAGAAGAATTATACCACACATGATCTAGAGTTAGGAGCAGTAGTTTTTGCCCTTAAAATTTAGAGATATTACCGGTATGGAATAAAAAGTGTTATCTATACGGATCATAAGAGTCTTCAGCATATATTCGGCCAGAAGGAGCTAAATATGCATCAAAGAATATGGATTTAATTGTTCAGTGATTACGATTGTGAGATTCGCTATCATTCGGGAAAGGCGAATGTAGTAGCTGACGCGTTAAGTAGGAAAGAAAGGGTGAAACCGAAGCGAGTGCAAGCAATGTCTATGACAATCCAGTCTAGTATGAAGGAGAAGTTGTTGGCTACACAGAATGAGGCGACTAAAGAACATAATGCGCCAGCCGAAATACTGCGAGGTTTGGATCCGCAAATGGAAAAGAAAAGCGATGGAGGTATATATTTTATGGATAGAATATGGGTTCCGTTGATTGGCGGTGTAATGACTATAATTATGAATGAGTCGCATACTACAAGGTACTCTATTCATCTGGGAGCGAATGAGATGTATTATGATTTGATAGATATGCATTGGTGGCCTGATATGAAGAAGGATCTAGCTACATATGTTAGTAAGTGTCTGACTTGCTCTAAGTTAAAGGCTGAACATCAGAGACCGTCGGGTTTGCTTCAACATCCAGATATACCTGAGTGGAAGTAGGACGAAATCACTATGGATTTTATCACTAAGTTGGCAATATCAAGTAGTGGGCATGATACAATTTGGGCAGTAGTCGATAGACTGACTAAGTCAGCCATTTTCTGTCTATACACGAAGATTATAAGATGGAGAAATTGGAAAGACTTTATATTGATGAGATAGTATCAAGGCATGGAGTGCCTGTGTCGATCATCTCGGATCGTGTTGGACGATTTACTTCACGGTTTTGGCAGATGTTGCAGAAGGCATTAGGAACACAACTAGATATGAGTACAACTTATCACCCACAAATGAATGCACAAAGTGAGCGTACTATTCAGACCTTAGAGGATATGTTAAAAACGTGCGTGATCGATTTTGGTGTCACACCCCGACAATGGTAGAAACTCGGGAATGCAACATAATGATCAATCATAACACAAGATACAAAATAGAGAAAACTACATTGCATAAATTCCAAGTGCTATGAAGATCATCAACCATGAAAAAACTCAAGTGATGTCCCAATCGCAACTAAAATCCATTATCTCTTACAATTATTCAAATGCCCACACAGGGGTCCATAATCCAAACTTAATCTAAAACATCCAATTACTAGAACCAAACAACAAGTAAGCAAGACTTCAAACAAAATTCCACTCGGGATACTTCTAAGTCTGCTATAACAATCACCAAACTATTCTTCTTTCACTTCACCTGAAAATGATACTCGAAAACGTTAACAATAATTTTGCCGTTTGACCTTAAACCAAAAAGCTGTGCCAATACTTCAACAGTGGACAATAATGCTATATGACAGTGAATATATGCAAACAACCTTAGCATCACAACTAATCAATACCAATATGTCACTTACGCACCTAAAGGGCCTACCAGCTAGAGCACTAAAATTAGGACATGACCACACACAAACCTGGGTAGGCGTACCCATCCGCTCTAATAATCACACAAATACTGGGTAGCCGTACCCATCCGCTCCAAACAATCATACATCATATAATATTCACATAGCAGTCATAAGCACATAACTTGTCCCAAAAACAAAACCACATTTCGCAAAGATTAATTCAAAACATTTCAAAACACATTTGAGTATCATTTTCCCCAAACGGAAAAAGAGTAAAAAAATAGGGCTACGAGAACTCACCTCAAGCAAGTCTTTAGCAACCAACTCTTAACCACACAAGCAAATGCAACGACGCCCGCACACGACCTAGTCCAGTTAATGTCCCAATTTAATCATCAAATTCCAAAACAATCTTCACGTTTGATGCATAGAGTTTAGACGTGTTGTACAATTACCCAAAACAGTTTAGTGGTGTGATGGTTGACGACTTATTTCCACAATCATATCAACCTCATTCCCCGATAATACATACTTATAATATTTAGAGAAAATAGATAAGTAATATAAATAAATATTTATAATTATTAATTATAAATATATCTCGACAAGTCCATTCGGTA